>CABFOW010003710.1:28945-41062 GCA_902141385.1 Timema californicum | reverse complement strand
CCCCCCCCCAACTCACCCTTTCACCTCTTTCCCAGAGTCTCATTTTAAATTAAAATAAGACATTTATTGTTATTTGTAGTGATCTCTCTAACGATTATAGTAAATTCCATCCGGTTTGCATTATTTTGATGTAAATTCTGTTCCGACCATTAAATTTATTATTATTATTATTATTATTTAACACCGCGTCTTACTACCCGTTCGGGTTATACGCTTTAAGTACTAATTATGCTAATGGATTAGAAATTGGGAAGGTTGAATTAGAAGAAGTGAACCCGCATTTGCGTGGAAGGAGAGTGGAAAACCATTTAGGAAAAACCTACCCCAGTTCACCCGACCGAGATTCGAACCTCAATCTCCCCGTCCTCAGCAGTCGAGCTCAACACGACTAGCGCGTTAGCCAACTACGCCACCGAGGCGGGTTCCGACCATTAAAAGCTCTTATGAAAATTGCTTCCTGTAGTTATATTTATATATATTGTTTATTCATGAAAAGCATGATGTAATATAGTAAGGAAACGATCTATAATATAAATGTAGATTTTTTTTATATTGAATTCTACGTTTATATTATATTGTTTATGTTATTTTAGCACATAGGAAATTAAAAAGATGTAATTATTAAATATGGAGGTTAGGTTAGGTTAAATTGGGAGTCAAGCATGGTACAAAGTCCCTTGGATGGCGGGTTACAATTCGTACCTCTCGTCAGTTGATTGTTCACAGTTAGTCCCAAAGCCTCCAAACTATAGTTAGGTTTTTTTATTTTATATTGTATTTAGTATATTATTAAATTTACACAACCTTATGCTAACGATTGGACTGAATTTACAGGGTCTAATGCAAATGGCGGTACGAAATTAACACAGGAGCTTAGCGTAATAAAATCTTCGGGACGGAGTTTATGTTAACCACTTTATACATGCCTGTCAAATTACCATTTTCTACCTCACCAAATTTATATTGATTTATATCCTTATTTACAGCCTCCCTCCGCTCATCGCTTCCTGAACCCTATTTTGAAACTAAGCATTTATATTATTATTAGCACCGCGTCTTACTACCCGTCCGGGTCATACGCACTTACGCTAATGTGTAATGGTAGGGTGATTGTGAGATGAAATGGAGGACCTACAGTTTAACGTGGAATCCGAACCACGGTGGAGGCCTGGCATTCCTCACATTTAAGCATTTATAGACATTCCTCGTTATATGATGTAATCCCTCTACCTGCCTAATAAATTTAAGCTTTACAGCTTAACTAGAAGTGGAGAGTATTTCTATAAATTATTTAGGATAAAATTCATCCCACTATACCCAGCCAGGATTCAAGCAGTGACCTTATCATCAAAGACAAACAAGATTAAACGTTATTTACACTTAGTCTGTGTGCCTTTATGTCGGTGACAGTGTAACACGGGGCAAGTGTGTGTAACATACAAACATTTATTGCACTCTCTTACAACGGTGTCAAATGTGTTCCTGACAGTGAATAACTACAGTGAGAGCTCCCTTAACCAGCAAAACATGGGCTCTTACAGTGAAACAACTTCCTAGGCCTCGTAGAGCTCAAGCTTGCCTCCACATATTGAAAAACATGAAATAAGCAAATTCTGTTTACATCATTCAAGTGAACATATGAGCGCAAATGGATTAGATTAAAATGATGTAAACAGAATTTGGTTAAATTATTTTTACTTTCTCTCTATCTTACAGGTAAAGAAAGTATTGTGATAGTCAAAAAAATCAAACTCAAGATTTTGATGAATCGCAACGCAACGTCTCATGACCCCCCAAATCCGAGAAAGTGGTTTTTGAATTCCCGTCTGTCTGTATAAACTATTTTACCAATAGGGCTAGAACTTTGTATCTAGGGTTTTCATAAGGTTGCCCCAAGGGGTTTTTGGAATCTGATATATCACCCTAAAATTATGGGTAGCTTACTCAAAGGCAAAAAGAGAAAAAAATCAATTTTCTCAAAATCGGCTCGAACAATTTTGATTAAACTTTATTTCTAAGCATTGATTAATATTATAAACAAAATGGTTACTCTCATTTTTTCGGCAAAATTACTTCAGGGGTTTTGGTCTGATGCATAAATTCTAATTTTTTGATCACATCTTTGAAACTATTTGAGATATGAAATTACTTATATTTGCAAATAAATATTTTATTTGAAGCACATTTTCTAAAACAAATTATTTTCATGCTAAACCAAAATATATGTATTTTTTAATTGTTAAAACACTAAAGTTCAAGTATTGCAACTGTAAAAAAAAATCTAATCCAAGATGTTGATAGATGATGTTTCATGACCCCCCCGCCCTAAAAAATTGTATTTGCAATGCCATCTCTCTGTGTGTCTATTTAACCCTAAAATTAAGAGTACTTTAATAAAAAGTGAAAAAAGACAAAAATCGATTTTTTCAAAATCGGCTCTAACAATTTTCATTAAAATTCGTATCCAGGCGTTGGTTGAGATTATAGATTATACGTCTATTTTCATATTCCCATGAAAATGACTTTTAAGATACTTTGCAGAAGCGGAAATTTCTATATTTCCGTAAATATTTGATATAGTAGATAACTTATCATTGCAAAATTGTAGTACTATTAAAAATAAAAAACCTTTATTTGAAATATATTTTTATAAAACCAATAGTTTCTAAGATATTGGCAAATACATTAATATAATTTTGTGAGCTTTAGTTGTAAAAAGATACTAGTTTTAATGTAATAATTCTTTAATGCCATAGAGTAAGAAACAAGTTTCTCAAAAAGTGTATTCTCTTTCCTTCAACATCTTAGGGGAAAAGTTTGCACAGCATTGATTTATCTCTTTCATTTTAGACTCAATAATCAATATTTACCCATTTTATTAGTCAAAATTTATAAATGAAGAATTTAATATCAATGCGATAAACATAAGATGTGCAATCCCTAATAAAATGTCTAAAATGTTAACCTGAAGTTGAAATTTTAATACAAAGTATTGACCCATGTGGACCCAATATCAATCTTTTTTTGGGTCCAAATATACTAGTGAGGACTTCATTCTTTAAAAAGAAAATAATAAATTTTAAATCCAGGAGTGAAAAAATGTTTACCGTAGGAATTACACAATTTTTGCTCGGGTCTGCTAGTATATATTATTTCATTTCACAGATATTACAAGTTTTGAGTAAATATCTCCATTTTTAAACAATGGAGATATTACAAGTTTTGAGTAAATATCTCTATTTTTAAACAACAGAGTGAGAAAGTCTGTGTGGAATTCCGTACCATTTATTTTCAATTGTGGGGGGCCAGCTTGAGCTCAAGTAGGCCCACTACAATATTATATAAAATGGCTAGTTATATAGCATAAATATTCATCTTTAGGCAAATATGAGCACAAACAAAGCACAAATGATTAATGCAAATGGTATTTTGAAATATTGATTTTTTTTAATGTGGCAGGTTAGATTGAGGTCATGTTTACTGCAGGTTATGGAATAAGGAAAACTCAAGTTGGTCTCCAACATTAAATCTTCTCTATAATGCCTAATTTTAGAGCACAAATATCAATATTTGGGCACATATTAGCACAAAAGGGGCACAATTAAATGGAACAAACACAATTTTGTTACGTAGTGTTTCTAAATATTTGGCGGGCCAGCCTTAGCTCAAGTTAGCCTCTCATATTAAATATTCTCTAAAAGGCCTAGTTTAACAACACAAATGTAATGTTGAAGTTCGAGCACATATCAGATCAAATCAAGAACAAAAAATTTGAAAAATAAAATCAGAGACGGGGTGGGCTAACTTGAGTTGCGTGTGTCCATGAACAGTATTTTAATGTAGGAGTGTCAGTAATTCTATTGCCTCTCGTAAAATGTGAGCAATCTCGCATTCCCCCTCTAGTGAAAGTTTCTAAAATAGCCTATGTAGTAATGAGCATGAAAACTGTACCCCTCTATCCCTTCCTGGCGAGGGTTGTTACAGCTGTTAGTCTGTGCTCGCACACTGTTTATTTCCTGTTTGTGTTGTCTTCCTCGATGAAGAGTGAGATCACCGCTTCTATGCACTTGACTCTTGTGAGGAAGTGTTTACCACCTACAATATCTTTTTTTTTTTCCCCTGTCGGGTAAAACTCCAGCCCCTACCTTAAGCCTATTTGTTGTTAAATACAATACTATAAATCATAATTTTGTGTCAATTATTTGGTCACATTTAACTATAAAAGCTTAGGACATGTATAATTATAATCTAACACGGGCTTACAAAGTTGTTTTTATCTTAACCAATCCATGATATTAATCTGAAAGACTGAAACTATGTATCCCACAGCCCTCCAAATTGCTGCAACTTAACGTATCTTTAATTTGTCGGTGTAGAGGTAAAATTCACTAAGTGCATTTTTGCTTAAAATGAGTTTTTATGTGTCTATATGTTAAAATTTCAAGATCTATAAGAAGAACAAGTCATTAAGTGCATAAACTTACATCTATCTATTTTTTTAAATAATAAATCATCAACTACAACAATGTAAGATCCTTTGTCAGGAAAAAGTCATCATTCACTTAGTGAGGTTTGAAAAATGAAAATGCTACTTAGTTTGACCTCTAAACTGACGTTATAATCTTATGGTTCAGTCATTATTAAGGGGAATAATTAATTAGGATATTTGATATAAGACCATTTTATCACTCATATTAAAGATTTAATGATAACCATACAAACAATTTATGAACAGCTAAACATTTAGTCTGTTACAAAAAAAAACTGTCATTTTAATAATGTTTGTACAAATTTAATTTTAATTTTATTTTTAATTGGTACTTAGTGGTTTTGTATAACACTATGGTCCATTTATAAGAAAATTCAAACTTTTTTGCGGCTTTATATTTTTCACTGAGTTGAGAATTTTTGTATATATATAAAACAAATGTAATGTTTGCTAGTTTTTTCCAATTGTATTCTGTTAGTGATCAATGTAGGACAACAACCTACCTAGAGTGGTCAATAGAAAAATATGGCCATGCTCTTAACAGTTTTAATATCTAATGTGATTTAGTAAACTATTTGTATTGATTTGTATAGTGTTTGAACCTTCCTTTGCATTTATTATTTTCATAATGTAGGCCTATTTATCATAATAGTAAAATCACAAAACAAATACTGTTAATGAAGCTTAGGGCCTGCTAAACAAACGATAAACGTTGCTACTTTGGTGATTAATGTTTATTATTATCATAATCATAGTTTAGTTTTTTTATCTATTTATTATTGGTGGAAACCCTTTATTTGATAGAGTGATTTTTTTATCTTAAAATCGAACATTGCCTATGTCGGAGTTAAATAAGCATTATTTCTGAAATGAGTTGTAAAACCAATATTTTCTTAGTTTAGATTCCACAATGTTAATTTTGCAGATTAGGTGTCTTACAATTATGTTCTGCAGTGCTATTTTTTACATTACATGATCTTTGCTACAATTGGATAAAAATGTATATGTAATAAAACAGTAAAATTAAAAATAGGTCAATATGGTTATAGCTATGAATGAGAGTCATTGCTACGAATGTCACCTTGAAGGGTAGGTAGGAAAACATAACTATATAAGAACAACTAGCATTTGTATGTTTAGGGACCAACATTTCATGAAAAAAGCTGCAATTTTTCTGGCTAAGAGCCACATTTGGCCCCGGAGCCACAATATTCCGAACTTTGACATATAGATCATAGAAATAAAGATGTGATATTCACATACACATAATGCAAATCCAAAATTAGAGTTAGATTTGGCCAACATTATAGAAAATGTGTAGTAGATCACTTACCATAGAGAAAATTATCACTATTCTATTAGGTGTATAACCTTGCTCTATGCTGCTATAAGCCATCGTCAAAAAGACGACTGAAATATATGGCCTTGCTTGACCAACTTTATAATAAATAACTATTTATTAACATTAAAAATAGAAAAGACGAGACACCTGTTTCTAAGAATTCAACTGACCATTGGGGGATCAAGCTCAAATATACTGATTGTTGATCAAAAAAAATTAATCTTTTAGTTTTAACACAAGGTATATTTAAAAATTTAATCTATAGCTAGCCCCCCACCCACCAATAGTTCTAACCAAGATTTGAATCTCAACTCGCTATCACCGAAAAATTTCATATCTGCCTACATTTTAGTTTTCTATGATATTATTTCCAAATACTTAAAATTTGTTTTAGTCCATATTAAAAATATATTTACCAGAGTAATTTCCTATAGATAATTTGATACTCATTTATAACAATGATAATACTATTTCTTTAAAAAAAATCAGAATGACAACAATATTACCTTCCACCAGGGTCATTTGGCCTTTATTCTACCATAATACTCATTCATAATTGATCACTTGAAATTAATTTTTAAGAAGTCGAGTTTTTAAACCTCTTTGACACCGGATTCCGTAACTTGTAAGACCAAAGATTTAAACTTCATGTGTACTTACAATGAGAAAAAGCAAAAGAACACTAAATATTGTTTTTAAGTATTCCCACATTGTAGGGGTTCAAAATATTTTTAGAACAAAGGAATCCTTGCATGAGAAACAACATCCCTGCTGGAGTCCTTTTGAAATATCTTACATTGATTCTACGAACATTCAACAATTGCAGTTAGATTTTACAACTATAAAAGTGTGGCACAAATGGAAAAGTCACATGTTCTGGCTGCACCTTTGACAAATGTCCTTTATTCAGATTTGAAAAAACAAACCATCTTAATTAATGATGCTATTTTATGGTGTGGAAACAAATACATACTATTCTAAAAAGCCTCAGAGATCCCAAGTATAGTAGAGCCCAGTTTGAAAGATACTGAACTAAGGTGTCAAACTGCAATAGACTAAGACTGCCAATAATGGAGAGATAGGAGTTCAAAATCCTGGTCAGGTGTATTGAGGGAGATTTTCCAACGGTTTACCACTCTCCCCATCTATACAAAAATTTGGCTATACTTCCCCTAAATAAAAACTTTCCTCATTCCTAACACATTAGTGTAATTAGTACATTTATAGTTTATAACCTGAACGGATTGTAAGATGTGGTGCTAAGCATTTTTTATTGCTTGTCCTACATGCCTTTTTTAAGCTCTGAAAGAGCAAATTTTTGAAAATTTTCAATATTCAAACGATTTTTTTTAAGTTGAAGGACTATCAGTAACAACTCAAATGATAAAATATTGACCTGTTAGATTAAATCCTTCTTTGTGTTTTTAAGTCCAAAATTCTGAAAAAAGTATGTTTTTAAATGAAAATGTAAGCCCAAAAAACAATGCTTAGCCTTAACTCCAATCTAATTTTGGTTAAACCAAAATAAAGTTAGTTTTTTAAGCTTTAAAATGAGCCCTAGCTGACATTCCTGCTAATTCAATTAATCTTTCTGCAGATTTTAGAAAAAAAAACACAGAAATGGCACTTTTTGTCTCTCCTTGGTGTAAAAAATATCCTATATCTAAGAGAGTAAATTTAAAAAAATAGCTTTGGAGTCTAGAAGATTCACCTACCCAATTTCATCAAAATAAATAATGGTATGGCAAAGTACATTTGTTGATTTAACATGGAAATTGACAGTTTTATTTGCAATTAAGTATCTACACAGCCAGTAAATATCTGTGAAGGGCATCACCCACCTTGGAGACAGTGTTGGCCCAACGCACCATCACATGTTTACATCCCAGCAACTTCCCATCAAGTATTGTCCTTGCTTTATTTGCATCTGTGCATGCGACAAATGTCACAAAGGCATACCCTCGCGGCTGTCCGGCAGACGGTCCTGAACGATGGAAGAGCAAGTCCAACTTCTCGATGGTTCCATGTTGTTGGAGGAGTTTCAGTAGTTGGTACCAGTTGGGAGACACATACAGATGTTAGATTTATATATTTACAGGTTTAGGTTCTAGGCCATTCATTACACTATGATATGGTGAGAGGGGATGGGGCAGTAAATTACGTTAACAATTTTTGCTGTTCTTATAAGCGAGTTACATCTTTTTTCAATTATTTTCTCTCTACATACAAGCATGCACCATTCCCTCATTTTCTCCCTTTTCCCTCTCGCACCATTTGAATACTTCAGAAGAAAGTTTCAGTTGGCTTCTAACAGGGGCAAAGGACAACCCCACAGCTTGAAAGATACAAATCTCAAACCACTTTGCTGCCAAAGTATAATAGATTTATGATTTTTAAAATATGTATTAAGGCTGTCCCCTACCTGTGACGTCATGCTAAGTCTAGATAGGATTTCTCATGTTAATGTATAATGTTTTATTTGGTGAGCTTTAAAGATATAACATTGGGAAATAAAACAAATCATTAAACGATTCTAAAAATTATCTTACAATATCATAAAATTATCTTTTAGGTCTTAAAGTAATCAGTTTTTAATATTCTTTTAATTGTCTACAATTCAGGCTATTTGTTTTATTCATGGGAATGTCCAGTAAGAATCTTCCTCCCAGGATCGAGATTAAAAAGTTATGTGGAAGCAAATGTCAGTCTAGAATATAAAACAAGGAAAAGGTAGCCTAATTATGAAATGTAAGTCAATGTTGCCCAGGAACAAATAGTAACCCGCTTTGGTAGCCACATGGTTTAATCTCGTGTTGGACTAGACTGCTGAAGAAGATAAGACTGGTGCACTGAGGGTGGTTTTCCCTAAAGGGTTTTCCACTCTCCCTCCACACAAATGCAAGTTCATTTCCTCTAAATGAAACCTTCCTAAAACCTATTAGTGTAATTAGTACATAGGTGTATAACCTGAACATGTAGTAAGACGCAATGATAAATATTAAATAGTAGAGTGGGTGTTTACAAGTGTAAGAGGAAGAGAGGAAGTGTTATCACTAGGTAAATAAGAGGGCTTGCAGGGTGAGCTACCGTCCTCTTTTTTCTTACCTCTCTTTCTATTTTGTACATTGTGTCTAAGTGTGATAGTGCTAAGAGTGTGTCAAGTTAAGATGCAACCCGCTTCGAAAAATAGTTTTGAAATCCCCAAGTATGTAACACTGTTAACATAAAATTAATTTTCATCCAATTTTAAACAGGTAAGCAGTGCTTTCAATGTTCACATGGACTTGCACCAGATATATAGTGCATGCTGACTGGGATTTCAATACAAACTATAGTTGTACGAAGTTAAACCCCAAATATCTAGAGTTATCCAATGATTTAGAAAGATAAAATACCATAGGCTTATATAATTTAAAAATAAGCCTTAATTATATTGATATGCTGCAGGAATGATAAGAATTTTAAAAGAATATTGAATGATTATTTAAAACAATAAAAATGCATAAAAGCCATCAGTGTTAAAATAGTGTATGTAATCATCATTTGTGATATGTGAACGGTCTCTGGGTTAAACTTGTGTGTGATCAATGTGTCCAAGACAGTACAATTTACCACACAACACTTTGTGTGTACCGGGCCTTAAACATAACTATGCCACTATGCATAATCTAGGATTAAAACCATGCAAGTCTAATACAAGTGTAGACAAGTAGCAGTGAAACTTACTCAGTTACATGTGGATCCAAGTTCCCCAACCACAAACGCCGGTCTTCAACATGATTTGCCGGCAGAGGTAACAGGGGCAATGGTTTAGTTTCGACCTGCATGGAAATAAGCGCTATCAAGAACATGCTTTTACAGACTGCAGGATCTTACAACCTTGGCCACCCAAACTATAGAATAAAACTTCAGCATTATTCCTGGACAAACTAAAGGGTTTTTTTCACAACTTTTTAAAAGGCTCATGGGCTAAAACAAGGCTTATCACTATCCTCCTTGGATAACTTTTATTTGTTAACCATAGGAAAGTAAGTTTGCATATTAAAAAAAAAAATTATCTTCACCTCTTAAGCTTGTTGTCAATTCCTCAAAAGACCTTCACTGATCTAAGCTTGTAGATGTACAAACCAAAGTCCCATTTTATAATTTCCCTATGAACTAGTGCAATTTCTACACGCTTTTAATTGTCTCTTTTGTTCGTATTGGTATTGTGGTTGGTGTTAAAAATGTATTTATAAATTGTTTAAGACCCATCAGTTAGAGTAGTTAAAAAGTAAAGTAATACAACTATTTTATCATTTTAAAAATCTAGAAATAAAGTAACTTTTACCCAATCCCATTTATTTTATTCAAAGTTTAATATTTACCTCAATAACACTCATGGCCCAGATAGTTTTTAGCTGCTTTTATATGAAGAATTTAACATAATTCTATTTAGGATCAAACTTTGATAATAACATACATTATATCCTTTATCTATGATATACATTTTATTGTTCAGTGTTCTTTCATTTCAAAGATTAAGCACATAATGATATAGAGCTACTAAGATTTTCCATGTTCATTTATTAACAATTTACCAAGTACCGTATATTACCGATTCATGACAGTACTACATGACAATAAAGATAGAGAGTGGGAAAAGTATTTATAGTTAGCTAACTGCTATAAACGACCATGAAATTCAAATCTTACCATTATAAAGAATATAATATTTTTCAGGCCTTAGAAAATGTTTTATTTTACATTAAATAAATAGCATATACTATAACAGTTCCATTCAAATAGTTTTGCAGACAAACAAAAAAAACTTGAGAAAAAGAAATTGAAATTATATCCTGTCTATCAGTTAATGTACAAGTATAGCAGCTTGGCATGACTAAATGTAATGTATAAATCTGGTTGAACTATTATACATTTAGATTAACTCTTTGGATTGATGGGGAGACAGTTCCTAGCTTTGCACCAAATAAGTATGAGTATCTCAGAGTGAAAGGGGATAATTAAGCTGAGACATGAAAGAATGATAAAATAAGACAAAACAATGAACATTTAATCACTCGCCAAAGACTTGTGTGCACTTTAGTATGATATGTTAATCCTAGATACTGTCATGATTGTTTTTTATTCCTCTATGATGTTGTTTACTCTTCTTGCTACCGTTGCTATGCACAAATAATATGTATTAACAAACTAATAAATAAGTTCTTGCGATGTAATTATTCTTTGAATTACTACAGGTTATGGACCCAGGCATGTGCTCTAAATAAATGAAGTAACTGACTCTAAAACTGCTGTAAGTTATTGTAGTTTAAATGAAAGTATTAAGTTGTGTTCGTCGATTGTGAAAGTGTTCTAGTTCGCGCTGCTAGTTAAACAATAATTTTTTGTCATGGCAAATTTTGTAAACTATCGTATCGAGCCACTTAAAAAGGATAACTACGATACTTGGAAGCTTCAAGCACAAGCAGTTTTGATAAGAAATGAATTATGGAAATATGTTTCTGGTCAAGAAAAATGCTCCACAACCAATGATGCTGATATAATGAAATGGAAGGAACAAGATCTCAATGCAAGGTCAGATCTTACCTTAATTATATCGCCCAGTGAACTTAGACATATTAAGAACTGTAAATTTTCAAAAGATTTGTGATATACATTATCAAAACTTTACCAAAGTAAAGGTCCCGCTTGAAAAGCCACTTTATTGAAACAATTGATCCTTCAGAAAATGAATGAGGGTGACGACGTCCGTAATCGTATAAATAAATTCACTGACGCTGTTGATAGGCTTGAAGAGTTGGAAATCAGTATAAATCCCGATCTTTTAAGCATAATGATGCTTTAAGCTGATCTAAATCCTTTGAAAATTTTAGGGTAGCAATTGAGTCCAGGGATAACTTGCCTACCCCAGAGGTCTTAAGAATCACAATAATTGAAGAGTTTGAAGCCAGAAGCAAAAATGATAGTATGACCTTGGAGGATGCTTTTTTCGGAAAAAATATAAAAAAATCAAAGAACAAAGATCGTTCAAATTGTTTTCAAAAACCTACAAATGTTCCCTCAACCTCGCAATTTAAATATAAATGCCATAAATGTGGAAAGATCGGTCATAAGGCCGTGAACTGTTGGAGCAACCATAAAAAGGGGGAGTCAACTTTCAAAGTGGAAGAACAGTGCCTTTCTTCTAATTCAGGTGAGTCTGAAAGTTCATCATGGTGCATTGACAGCGGATGCAGTTCACATATGTGTGGAAATAAAGACAGTTTTCAGGACTTTGTTGAAA
>CABFOW010003710.1:0-27923 GCA_902141385.1 Timema californicum | reverse complement strand
GGGCTGAGGCAATTCACACAGCAAGCTACCTGCGTAATAGGTCTCCCTCAAGGACCCTTAAAGGTGAAACTCCTTTTCGGAAATGGGTAGGAAGAGTTCCATCGGTTCGACAGCTTCATGTATTTGGCAACAAAACCTTCGTTTTGGACAAAAAAAAACTGGCAAAGGAAAGTTTACTTCCAGAGCAGATGAAGGGATTTTTGTCGAATACTCTGAAATCTCGAAAGCTTATAGAATATGGATGCCCAACGAAAGGAAAATTAAAATCACAAGAGATGTCAGAGTTTTGAATAAAAAATTATATGACTCAAAGGAGAGAAGAGGAGAAAACATTATAGTAATAGATGATCAACATAATGAGGACAATAAAGAAGTTATTAATGAAGAAAATGTTGATGAAATAACTCTTCAACTCCATCTGTTCCAGTTCAAGACCTCGTAGAACTCTCAGACCAAGAAGAGCAAGATCCAGCTGAAGATAAAGTACATTCAAGACCAAAACGCAACAGGAAACTTCCAATTTGGATGTCAGATTATGATGTGTCAGTCTATTGTGATGTTAAAGATGCATTATAAGGAGGTGATGGAGAGGCATGGGAAAAAAAAGCTATGAAAGAAGAAATAAAATCTCACTTAAAAATGAAACTTGGGAAATTGTAGATCGAGAAGATGGTGACAATGTGATAGATAGTAGAATGGTATTAAAGAATAAATATAAAGCCAATGGGGAGTTAGAGATAAGGAAAGCTCTTGGGCTTGGACAACGACTTTGACGAGTGAGGGGGAGTGATGAAATAAGACAAAACAATGAACATTTAATCACTCGCCAAAGACTTGTGTGCACTTTAGTATAATATGTTAATCCTAGATACTGTCATGATTGTTTTTTATTCCTCTATGATGTTGTTTACTCTTCTTGCTACCGTTACTATGTACAAATAATATGTATTAACAAACTAATAAATAAGTTCTTGCGATGTAATTATTCTTTGAATTACTAAAAAGAAAAGTAAAAAGAATAATAAATATTTGGAAAACTTTGAGACGTAGTGCTGGGGGAGGGTAGCTAAGAAAAATGGGATAGGTCGAAAGACCGATGAAGACGTTCTAAACTGATTCAATGAAAAGAGAGCCATTTACCATTATGCAGTTGATTCTACCATGCAAGGCCAACTGGATGGACAATATTATGATGATGCGTTTCTTACTGAGGGATATCATCAAAGGCAAGTTGGAAGGGAGATAGGGTTCGGGAATAGCATGAATGCAAATAATGAATTACCTCAAAAAAGAAAAGAAGATGGAGTTTCAGGATCTAAGATAGGAACTTACTAATAGGATAAAGGAAAATGCCCACTTACGCTGAAATTTGAAAACAGTACAACGAGTGGTGCAGCTGTTCACACACTCACGGAAAGTTGGGAGTTTCCGTTTACCCATGATGCATTGAAACATCAAACATAAAACCGTAACTATTACAACCAGTGCAATTTACTGTATTTAAAATAAAATCAGATATTTAACTTACTGTCTGGATTTAGTTTTGTCATTGATAAGCCTCATGGCTTCCAAAAAGCTGTCGTTTTTCGTAATCACTTTTGAGATACGCCATCTTGAGAATGTGGAGTATTTATAAATAACGCCGGTTTGAAAGTTTGCACATGCGCTGATCCGGTCTTCTTGGCCGGTCTTCTGTATAAGCGCGGGAAAAGTTGAAATTATCTCTACTCAAGCAATGCGGGCTATGCTGGCCACGCGGATTTGTTGTGATTGGATTAGAGCTGTCACGTGACTAAATATCAGCACTGCTCTTGTTTTACAGTGAGCGTGCGAATTTACAATAATGCTAGAAATCTCGGTGGGCTGAGCTTTTCCACAACCACATAAACGTTTATTCTGGTATATAAAAGGCTAAGCGATAAGAAATTATAAACAAGTATTACTATATATTAAAAATAAGTCAATAATTGATAAATGCGTTTAAAATTATGCATGAATGATATAAATTGTCATATAAATTGATACAATATTTTAATCTGCAGCACGAGAATGTAGATATTCCGGATACTTTAAGAAAATAAACTATTTTGAAAGCTTAATCTCAATATACATTTAACTCTAAACTAGCCCTCTAAAATCTTTAATATTAAAGTGTTACAATTTATATATATTATAGATTACAGCCAAACCACACAAGGTAAGAATTGTAGTAATAGGTGTCTACAACTATACTACATATTTGTGGAACCTGGTTATTCTACGAATTTTGAGAAAATAAACACATAAAAATAGCCCTCTAAAATCACCACGTTTAGCGTGCCATAATTTCTATATTTGAAATTGCGGCACGATCATACTTGATGGGTATTGTAGTATAAGGTGCCTAAGACAATCCTACATGGCTGTGAAACCTGGTTCTTTTGAAAATTTTGAGAAAATTGAATTTAAACTTCGATAATAAAATTAAACTAGCCCTCTAAAATAACAAAAGTTTAAGGTGCCACAGTTTCCAGATTTAGAATTGTGGCGCGTAAACACTCAGTAAGGATTGTAGTACTACGTACCCACAACCATCTTAAATAGCCGTGGAACACGTTTCTTCTGAACATTTTAAGAAAACTGACTTTGAACTTACATCACCCATGAAACTAGCCCTCTAAAATAACAAAAGTTTAAGGTGCCACAGTTTCCAGATTTAGAATTGTGGCGCGTAAACACTCAGTAAGGTCTTTGAACTTACATCACCCATGAAACTAGCCCTCTAAAATCACCAAGTTTAAGGTGTTACAATTTCTATATTTGAAATTACAGGACGAGTACACTTGGTGGGGATTGTAGTAATAGGTACCTACTGTCTACAACAATCTTATATAGCCGTGGAACATGTTATTCTGGAAATTTTGAGAGAATTGACTTTGAACTTACATCATACATAGAAATAGCCCTCTAAAATCACAAAGCTTAAGGTGCCACAGTTTCTATATTTGAAATTGCGGCAAGAGAAAATTTGGGGTGGAGATTGTAGTACTAAGTTCCTACAACAATTCTATATAGATATAGAACCTAGTTCTCATGGAAATTTTTATAAAATTGACTTTGAGCTTAAATCTCACATCGAAATAGCCCTCTAAAATCACCAAATATAAGCTGACACAGTTTCTATATTTTAAATTTCTGCATGACCACACTTGTTGGGGATTGTAGCACTAGGTGCCTACAACAATCCTACATAGCCGTGGTACCTTGTTCTTCTGGGAATTTTGAGAAAAATTACTTTGAACATACATCACACATCAAAATATCTATTTATATTGCCATGTTTAAGGTGCCACAGTTTCTATATTTGAAATTACGGCACGACCACATATGGTGGGATTTGTAGTACTAGTTGTTTACAACAATCCTACATAGCTATGGAACCTGGTTTTCGTGGAAAATTTGAAAAAATTGACTTTGAACTTAAATAACAAAGGAAACTAACCCTCTAAAATCACAAAGCTTAGGGTTCCATAGTTCCCATATTTAAAATTTTGGCACGAGCAGACTTGATGGGGATTGCAGTACTATGTACCTACAACAATCCTACATATCCGTGGAACATGGTGGAACCAGAGCAACCCAAAAAGAACCAAGACAGATCAGAGCAAAATACCAGAGCAACCCAAAGAGAACCAATACAGACCAAAGTAAAATACCATAGCAACAAAAAAAGAAGCTATACGAACGAGATTAAAATATCATAGCAATCCAGAGAGAGCACACATTAACTAGAGTAAAATATCCTAGCAACCCAAATAGAAGTAACAGAGACCTGTGCTAAATACCCTAGCAACCCAAAGAGAACAAAGACAGACCAGAGTGAAATACCATGGTAACCCAAAGAGAACCAACAAAAATCCAGAGTAAAATACCATAGCAACCCAGAGAGAACCAACATGAACCAAAGTAAAATACTATGAAATCCCATTGTAAACCAGATCTTTCCTGAGTACATTACCAAATATTACAGATAATACTTTTCCAAAGCATCCCAGAGTCACCAGAACATTCCAGAGTAAACCATAAATACAGAGAGAACCAGCAATACTCTGATTGTTTCATAACCGATGGCAAACCAGAGACAAAATCAAAGCTTGGTTTTCCTTGGATTTCTATTTATTTTACTCTGGTTTGCTGTTGATATTTTCACCAGGTTAGTATTACAATCCCCAACAAGTGTGCTCCTTCCGCAATTTCAAATATAGAAACTATGGCACCTTAAACTTTTAAATTTTAGAGTGCTAGTTTCATGTGTGATGTAATTCCAAATTTATTTTCTCAAAATTTTCAGAAGAACCAGGTTGCACAACTATGTAGGATAGTTTTCTCCCCGGATTCAAAATATATTCCAGAAAAAACATTTTCTCGTGTTACAAAATAAATTTGGCGTTCTTTAATAATTTTACTTGTGGTTTTGAGCGTTCTATTAGATTTTTTTTAATTATTATTTTACTGTAGTGCTCTTTATGAGATATTTTAGAACTAAACCCGTGCTCTACCGCTACCTATGATTCTTTTTAGAATTATACTCTGGTGTTGGCTTAGTTTTAAAAAAAATCAGTTAGCTTATTGTGGATGTGAAGCTTTTCAGTTTTCGGACCTATTCAATACTTTTAGTTCTGTTCGCGTCGCCTGCAAAAAGTAGTTCTAACTGTAGTTTCTTACTTTTTTTTTTATTTGCGTCCGACTCACGGGGGCAGGTCAAATCCCAGGCTGTTCGTGTCGCCATTGCAGCTGTAACCATGGCAGGAAAAAGCTGGCATTCCAGTTCCATCTTTCTAGTGGGAGTGAGTGTAGCAGGTTTGGAACTGGAAAAGAAGAAGAAGAAAAATCGTTCCAGTGAGAATCATATCCGTCACCTAAAAACTTGAATTGATTTAACAAAATTGACTTATTTTGAGTTGACTACAAGAAAATGTTTGCACACATTGTGACAGACAGTGAAATAAATGTGGTCGCGAATGAAATATCTAATTAAGCCACTTTTATTACAGAAGATGTGAAATAATTTATTTACATCAGTAAGTAATCAAGCCTAGGTTCTTGCTCTGGACACCCAATCAACCTTAAATTATTGGCAATAGAGATATTATCTTTCCACCTACACCTGGTCTTTCAAAGTGTATTTTCATGGTCGTCTTTAAATACAGGCCAGAGCGCTAAATGTTTCAACTCTACTTGTAGTGACGTCATGATGACTGGTGATCTTCTGGTTCTTACGGAGAGTTGTGTGAATATTACCAGCTTACTTCAGTTAAAACCGATGATTCCATATGAACGATCCTGACAGTTAATTTAAACATGATTTAAGAATATCATAAAACAAAGATACTTCAAAGGTTGAAAAGAACAACAAATAAATATGTAAATAATAATTTTAAAATACATCTTCTAGGTAAGAATTGTGTACCGTTCACAAACATGATTAGAATATTATAATTAAACTTACAAAAGGAAACTGGCTCAAGGTCTAGAAAGAGCATTCATTGTTACACTAATACAAAAGTTCCAGGTTCAATTCCTGTGTAGCTCTTTAGCAAATATTTTAATAAAATTAAGAGTATTATTTATATAATTGCTTTGAACACTTACCAGCCTAGGAATACATAATTTTTATATACGTTACGTTTATAAAATGTTTAACTTAGCTTTTTTTTTTCTGAAAAATAATTTTCACTAGAAAGTTTATCAATCCTAACTCGATGTAGGTAGTTGATAAAAGGTATATTTCCAAGCGTTGACGCAACCAAAGAAATTATTCCACACAAGGAATTACAGGAAAACAGTTGTAAATTCTCTAATTTTGAATTCTTACAAATGTATTTATAAGCCAAACACAGGAAAAGGTTTGTTTATCACCAAATATTGCTACCCCTTTGTACTATACGCCTATATTGGGCCCTACTAATTACACTAGTGATTTTAGGTATGAGTTATCTATAGGAAGTGTACCCGCATTTGTGTGGGGAGAGTGGAAAAGAATTTAGGAAAAATTACATTCAGTATACCCGACCGAGATTCTAACCTCGATCTCCCCATCATCTGCAGTCTAGTCTACTGTGAGAGTAGCGCCTTAGACCATGTGGCCACCAAAGTGGATGCACAGGGAAAGTTACTGCTGATTTTTTGCTAAAGAAACTTATTTTCAAACTTTTCTTTTATTAAAATCCTCACTATCGTATTCCCAATAACGCCAATCCTCAAAATGATTGTTGATGGACTAGTTAGTTCTCCTCTGGTAGGATCATTGAAATAGTTAGCAACTGTATCATGCCCAATCAGTCAAGGCAACAACTGCATTCCAAACGAACAGATAATTAATTTTGTAGTAAGCATAATTACAAATGTACAAAATTCTGGAATCATATCATCTGTTAGTTGCATATCATTAATCAAAAAATATTCAAATCAAGTAAATTACATGAAAAACAAACATCCCGAACCGTAAAACAATCTGAACTAAATGAGCAATACTCCAGGTGGCTGTGTTGTTGACTTGCTTGAACGCAGTGTTGCCAAATTTCAGTATTCCAGCTGTTACTAAAGACAGCCGTGGTCTTTTTCACCTGCCTCAAAAAATATAAGCCTGGCAAAATTTGTATAGCCACTTGGCAGTAAACATCTTTCACAACTATTTTTTAAACATGTGTTTTCAAACATAAACTTTTTTTTTACCAGAGAGTATATTAAATATATATAAATTTTGTGGTCGTAAAAAGGAGTTTATTGAAAGTTAAAAAAATAGGGGCTTTAACACAAATTGTAGTTTTCAGTTGCAAGTTAAATAATAATTAAAACAATCATTCCCTAAAAAATAAATTTTAAAATAGTCTTGGACAGTTACAAATAGCCCATATCAGTGGTTGCAAGTTCCAATTAGCTACCCTGTCTACATAAATGGTAGATAAAGGATCATTTCAAAGATAAATATTTCGAAAATATTGGCCTATACCTAGCTATTGTTTAATCACTGTGAAGCATTCTCACTCATGTCAGTAGAAAGTGAAAAACGATGTTTTAAGTGGACTGAATAGCTACGTAATCATCATTAATACTTGGTATATCTATTGATCTCTATAATATAACTGAATGGATATATGTGGCTGAAATTTTCAATCTGTCGTTTGCATAACATTGTGTAAGAGAGAAAGAAACTTTGGGGTATCTCTTTCCTTCTTACTCCCATACAAGGCAACGTGGCCTTTTGACATCTTTCATTAATTTGATTGAATGTATGATGGGTTAAATGAAATAAATGTTTAAGTAAAAGCTTTGAGAAGCATAACAAAGTTAGAAACTGGTGATTTTTTCCTTTAAGTAAGTTTATGTAGGCTAATATATACGACGATTTTTGAAGATAGCTCGTTTGGAAGGTTTTATCTCGTACCAGAATCTTACCCTGTTTTTAGGTAGGGTAAAATACCTTCCAGAAGGGATTATCAACTTCCGTTCTATATGGCCGATTATACTACCAAATTTCTAATATTATATGATAGTATTCTGATACAAAATAAAGCCTTACAGATTGGGATTTTTATTAAAATCAGGGTTTAGTAGATACAGTACTTTCTACAAGCCAGTGGCGTTTATTCAATGGAAGCAACGCTTCCCTAAAATTAAAAAGGGAATCAAGAAAATAATAGGAAAATAAAGTTCAAACAAATTATTATATTTATAAATCCCTCCAATAAGTATTCTAAGTTGAGGTGGAAGCTCTTCTTTCTTAAGGCAAGCAGTTCTTTTTCAGACTGACCGGCCAGCCAGTTGGTCTCACTCGCGCTTTATTTAGTCATTCGTTTGTTTCTGGGTTGGTCCGGCCCTCATCGGGGAAAGGGAAGCCGCGTATCCCTTGGTGATTATCAACGTAGTTTACTATCATGCTTAGTGTATAATCGTACGTTTAATACGGTTAAAATTTTATTTTTTTAGGATTTTTTTTAGCAATATTTATTGCTTCTATATATAACTATGGACACTCATTTACAAAATAATCTATTTATCACCAATTTACGGTAAATTTAGTTTTATTTTACAGAATATAGACGCTTGTTTGATCTCCCAAGGGAAGTAGTTGGTTTCTATGCGTACAGTAGTAGAATGACGAGTGCATCGACAAGTTTAGTATTGGAAGAAGAGTGTTGCTGTGTCAAAATACTTAAGTACAATTGTTAACAAAGATTGTCGTCCTAGGCTTTTGACGAGATAAAGAAATTAATTGAAACAGATAGATTCACTCCCATATTTAGGCAACGTATAAAAAAATGACACTTCAATACTCAATTTTATGAAAGTGTATAGTAATTATCGGTGTGTTGGGATGTCGAAAAATTATAAAGTTGGCCTTACTATAATGTACTAACGATAATAGCGTGTATAATAAATCCGGATTCAAAGCTATTATAAGGTATGTCAAAGGTCATACTTATTTGCAGACCACAACACAAGAGAAAATTTCTATAATCGTAAATTGGCCATTATTATCATCATTATTATTATTAGAGTTTGAATTACAATCATTAATTAAATATTTATATAATTTAATTATTGAGAAATATTTCTAAGATCACCAATTTTTTTGTTTTATTTCATGCGTAGTTTGTGTCACCACCTTTCATTTCTTCCCCGTATTAAGTTTTAACTATGCAAAAAACAAACAAAAAGGACCCGTGTGAACTTCCAATTATCCTGGTTCCACCAAACCCCCTTTATTTTAGCCTTATTCCTCCCTTTGTTCAGAATCGTCCACACGCCACTGCTACAATCCTATAACCTAAATTATCGTTTGAACGTAAGACTTCTGGATAAAGTATGTCATTCAAACAAATATAATACAGTTTTTAGCTAACTTGTTTCATTATTGTTATCGAACTTTCAACATAATATGGTTTCTGAAAGCAATATACAATAAATGAGCCAACTTTTTTTTTAAAGGCAATATAATAATACTTTCGACCAGCCTTAACCTATGTGATCGTTTGAACGTATTATGGCAACTAGACAAAGTTTGTCATTAAAACTAATGTAATCAAATTTTAAAATACCTTATTCATTATATTTATAGAACTATCAATATAATATGGTTTCTGAAACCAATATACAAGCTAATAGCCAACTTTAAATAAAGTTGTAATTTTATCAGACCGTAAACAAAATGGATGATAGCTACATATCTAAATATATTAAAGATTGTATTTGTACAGTATTATCTGTAAAGCTGAATTGAATATCCTTTAATGTAAATGTTTCTTTATGCAAATGTGCAGTAACACATCACTATTTTTATTGAATTTTGGGACAGCAAAGACACAGGTTGTTGATTTTACTAAGTTTATTGAACAAATTAATAACTTTTGTTTGTCTATGTCGGTAAATAACAAAGGTGAATAACAAATATTCGACACGTCTTTTAATTCTTGTCTATCTATGTTGTGTCTAATATTTTACTTAAACTTAAAAATAAAGATAACAATAAAGAATTCAAGTTGTTCTTATAATAAATAACAATGCAAAACAAAAGATAAATTTTCGCGTTACATGTATACCAACAAAACAATGAATAAATTAATAGTTGAGCGACAATTAACCTCAACACTCCTCCTTAATTATCGCTCTACGAAGTTTTACAAATGAGCTTTTAGCAAGTGGTTTAGTCAGAATATCTGCAAGCTGACTTCTGGTTTGAACATGCTCAGGAAGTACAGTCTTACCTATATTCTGTTGAATGAATTTTCTCGAAATTTCTATGTGCTTTTTACCCTTGGTTGTCTTGCCTTCATGTGAGTTATGCAGCATAGTTATTGCTGACTTATTATCAACGTACAAGGTAGTTGGTTCATCAGTCTTCAGGATTTTCAATTCCGTGCAGATTCTTCTTGTCCAGCTGACATCATCTATCGAAGAAACAGCAGCTCTGTACTCGGCCTCAGCAGTAGAATTTGCTACCACTGGTTGCTTCTTGGAGTACCAAATTACAGGTCCTCCTCTCATGAGTAGTACTCCACTCGTTGACTTTCCTGACTCTCTGTCTCCTCCGTGATCAGAGTCTGTGTAGGCCACTAGTCTTGATCCTCCATCGAATTTGATGCCATAGTCCACAGTACTCTTCAGATACATGAACACTCTTCTAATCATTTTCCAATGACTTTTCATTGGTCTGTTGCTGTACCGACTTAGATAATTTACAGCGTAGCTTATATCTGGTCTTGAGATTGTTGCCAGATAGAGTAGTGATCCGAGAGCCTCTCTGTAGGGGGTTCCCACTGGTACTGGTTTGTCGTTCTTCTGTTTTTCTTCGTCAGTCACCATCCCTTTTTCGATCGGTGTTGAAGCTGAGTTGCACTGATCAAGATTAAATCTTTTTAGGATTTTTGTGGTGTACTTTGGCTGACTTATGAAGATTCCATCCTGTTCAATTTTCAATTCCATGCCAAGGTAGGATAGCTTGTCTTGGATCTTCTTCTCGTACATGATCTCAAATTGTTCGTTGATCTTCTTCAAGACTTCGAAAATAGCGTCTTCTCTCTTGCCTATAACTAGACCATCATCGACAAATAATGAGATCATGATTGTCCTGCTCTCATTATAATATATACAAGGATCGTCATCTGTACTAGTGAATCCAATCTTCTCCAAGTGTGAGGAAATCTTTTCATTCCATTTTCTAGGTGCTTGCTTCAGACCATACAGACTTTTCCGTAGTCTGCACACTTTTTCAGATCCGTCTTCAAAACCTTTTGGTTGATGCATATATAGCTCCTCCTCCAGGTCACCATGAAGAAATGCCGTTTTAACATCGAAGGTCACTACTTTCATCTTCTCAGCTGCTGCATGACTCAACAGCAATCTAATTGATGTGTGACGAGCCACAGGACTAAAGGTATCAGTATAATCAATTCCTTCCTCTTGTTCAAATCCACGTGCCACCAGTCGAGCTTTGAATTTTCCATTCGTCTTCTCTCTCAAAACCCAGCGACAGGTGAGTGGTCTAGCATACGGTGGGCACTTCACAAGTTCCCAAGTCTTCATCCTGATCAGCGAGTCATATTCTTCTTTCATTGCATTGTACCAGTTTGTGTCTTTCAATGCCTCATCCACTGGTATGTCCTGAACTTCACCAATCATTGCATTTTCATCTCCTCTGATGTAACTCATCACATAATCAGAGAACCTTGCAGGTTTCTTCAGTGTCTTGCGATTTCTCAATACTCTCTTTTCTTGTCTAGACGATGTTGATTGTTCATCAATATCTTCGTTTGACTCTTCAATCTGTTCTTCTTGTGTTTCTTCTGCATTACTGGTCGCATCATCATGATCTGATTCTTCTGATTCCTCTTTTCTATCATCTTCTTCATCTTGATTTGTTGTTTCCTTCTTGAAAATTGATTCAACTTCTGTCTGCTTCTGGCTTCTCATCTTGGCTTCATTAAAAGTAACATTATCCGTACTAATTACTCGACGACTGTTTGGTATATACACTCTGTATCCTGTTGAATCTACATCGTATCCTACGAATATTCCTTTCTCTGACTTTTTGTCTAGTTTGTTTCTTTTTGGCTTCAGTACAAAACATTCACTTCCGAAGATCCTCATCTTGCTCACATTCATCTTACGACCAAACCAAAGCTCAGCAGGACTCTTGCCAGGTACTGAACTCGTTCCAGTCTGGTTGATCGTAAAGACTGCGTAGTTTACAGCTTCTGCCCAAAGCGTCTTACTCAAATCATTTGCGTGGATAGCTGAACGTGCAGCTTCCACTACGGTTCTCATCTCCCTCTCGATTCTACCATTCTGTTCTGGCGTATATGGATTAGTAAAGGTGTGAAAAACTCCAAGTTCCTCAAGCAGTTTCCTTGTTTCTTTGTTCTTGATTTCCAATCCGTTGTCTGATCTCAAAGCTTTGACTTTCCTGTCAAACTGATTTTCCACCAGCTTCATGAATATATCCAGTTTTGTGACTGCTTCATTCTTTGACTTCAAGAAATAGACCGTTCTAAAATGTGAAAAGTCATCCTTGAATAACAGAAAATATTTGGCTCCTCCAATCGACGTAACTTCCATTTCACCAAGATCCACATGGATTAAGTCCAGAGGTTCTTTGGATACTTTCGTGTTGATTGGATGTGAGACCCTGTGCTGTTTGCCATAGATGCAGCCTTCACATGTATAATCTTGCCAATCATCCACATACTTGATATTGTTCTTGCTCAAAATGTTTCGAACGTACTTTACGTTCTGGTGAGCTAGTCGTTCGTGCCAGATCCTGATAGAGTCTGCAATCATACAGATTCCTTGTCCTTCCTTTCGTAGCATCATCTTGTACAAATTTCCTTCTCTCTCTGCAATGACTTTCGTGTGTTGACCATCTGAAGTAGTAATTCTAGAAGTATTTTTGTCTGCCATTTGAATGTACCCCTTGTCCAAGATCTGTCCTACTGAGAAAAGATTGTAGTCCAGCTTGGGAACATAAAGTACATCTTTCAGACTCACTGGGTTCCAGTTGTTTCCATCATATGCCTCAACATCAATATCTCCGATGGCAACGCCCTCCAATTCAGTTGCATCTCCAATAACAATGGTAACAGGTTCTTCAAGATGCGTCAGGTGTGAAAACCATTCTCTATGTGAAGTCATATGCTGCGATGCACCACAGTCCTGAATCCAGACGTTACGTTTATATTGTTTCTGCTTGGCGTGTTTCATCTCTGCACTTGACAAACCAATTGTCAACAAGGCTGGTCTGTTGCTACTTGATGTTGTTTTCTTCTGATCGCTCTGTGGACAATCTTTTGCGAAATGTCCTTTTGTTCCGCATGTATTGCACGGATACAGTTTCTTGCAATGCTCAGTATATTTCGCACATGGCTTACCTCTGCAATATTTAATAACGTGTCCTTGTTTTCCACATTTATAGCAAGTCACTTTGGACTTCTCTTGCTTGTTTGCCGGTTGCTGATTTGACTTCTTATAATGTTTCGATACTAGAGCACTATGTGAGGTTAGGTCCGGTGCATTTTCACCAGAACTGATTCTCTCATCCTCGATCCTCAAGCGTTCAATCAATCTCTCGACAGTTCGATCTGCTCCTGTGACGGTATCCCAGGCTGTCCTAAAATGTGCCAGCTTCTGAGGTAGTACGCTGATAATCCTGGTGATAATCCAGTTAGATCTCATCGGGTCATTCTCACTTGCTAGTTCATCGGCAATCTGCACAACCTCCATACAATTTTCCACGGCTGACTTGTTTTCATCATAAGTGAAACTGAAAAATTTTCTCTGCAGACCTTCTACAGTGACATCTGTCACAGTACCATACAAACTTGTCAATTTCTCTAACATTTGTCTTGACGTTGTACAATTTGCAATTTTGATCGCAATATTACTACTAACATTTAGGCCTATTAAAGTCTGAGCCTCAAGGTCCTTGTTGACCCACTCTATATCTTGCTCATCATTAGCGCCACCTGCTGGCTTTACAGTGAGACCACTTACAATATTATATAAACCTTTGGACTTTAATGTTAGAATTAATTTAAATCTCCAAGATACAAAATTGACTTTTCCTTGAGCATCTTCACTTAAAGTTTCTAAATGAGATCTTACAGTGTCCATACTGACTGATTTTAATACAAATTTATCAATGTAATTAATTTAACTTGACTAGACGTTAATTAAGTCTTTCAAAATTTTCAATACAATTTGACTTGACGTTATAATACTGTTCAAATTATAATAAGTAAATATGAAACATAAAATGACGTGTCGCTCGAAAAATTTCACGGCTTGTTGCTTGCTGTCGACGTGTGATGGCTTGCTGCATGCGGCGTACGACTTGCTACTTTTGGCTTACTACTAACGGCTTACTGCTCACGTCTTGCGGCTTCGACTTGTTGCTTTCGGCTTGCAAATTATTTGCTTTTCCTTGTCTTTGCTTTAGTCCACGTTGTCCTACAGCACTGTCCTGGGCCCATAACCTATTGAATTTTGGGACAGCAAAGACACAGGTTGTTGATTTTACGAAGTTTATTGAACAAATTAATAACTTTTGTTTGTCTATGTCGGTAAATAACAAAGGTGAATAACAAATATTCGACACGTCTTTTAATTCTTGTCTATCTATGTTGTGTCTAATATTTTACTTAAACTTAAAAATAAAGATAACAATAAAGAATTCAAGTTGTTCTTATAATAAATAACAATGCAAAACAAAAGATAAATTTTCGCGTTACGTGTCTACCAACAAAACCATGAATAAATTAATAGTTGAGCGACAATTAACCTCAACAATTTTCAAACACTATACTGTACTTTTATCTATGTTCTCAAATACTAGCACTTTTATTCATCAGAGACATGTATTCACATAAGCACATTGAAAAAAAACTTTAAATCTTTCCTTCCACAATGAAACAGACGATAAATTAGAGCTTCATGCCTACTCCTTGGGAATGCGTATGATTATGTCCAGCCATTATAATATAGAGAGCACTGGGCTTATCAGATGATCAAGAACAAAGTTTGCTTCTGCCATCTTTAAACCAAGAACTTAAATCAGTAAAAACCTGGTCGCGTCCCCTCCGTGAGAATAGCGTTTCCATATTCTCTTATCCTAAGCCCAATTGATCGCGTCACAGGTGTATAGCTGTTCTTAAAAGACGACACGATGATGGCTTTTATCAATAGTTTCTAGCATAGATAGTAGGTTTTCTAGAAAACAAAATGGCGCAGTGCTGAGTAATAAACACAAAATGTCGTGTGTTTGTTAAAATTTACCAAGTTTATTTTTTAAATGTTTCATCTAATTTTAATTGCTTATTGAGTGTTTTGAACTGTAATGTCTGAACAAGTTCGAGCACCTACGCCAGCCGAAGCGACTTTAACTCAGGTGGAAAGCGAGGATGACCATAACCAACAGGTAAACAGAGACAAATGTCATTTCTTATCAACGATTATAATCTTTCTTTGCTCTGCACAACCTTGAACTGTTGATTCGTTTAGAAGTTCATGCATCTTGTCTAGCTGTTAATAACACCGCGAGTTGTGGTAATTGTTTAAAATGGGTAGTTTATTAATAGGCGTTTGTAACTCTTGCAAAGTTTTTAGTCATTTCAAAAACCGACACTCGTTTTTAAAGTCGTATTACAAATATGTGTCTAGTTGTGACTCGGTGGAGGAAGACCTTAGCCCTTTAGCGGGTCTCAAGGTTATAGATCTGACTCGCATAGTTGCAGGACCGTATTGCACCATGATATTAGGGGACCTTGGAGCGGAGGTGATCAAGGTTGAGGTACCAGGGACAGGAGATGAGGCGAGGAAATGGGGACCACCCTTTGTGAAGGACAGCAAAGACACTTGCTACTTTGCTGCACTCAACCGTAACAAGAAGAGCATCTGCGTAAACTTGAAAGCAAAGAAGGGCCAAGAACTTGTGTATGACTTGGCAAGGAAGTGCGATGTTCTGGTCGAAAACTATGTCCCGGGGAAACTGAGGCAGTTTTTGTTGGATTATGAGAATGTCCAGACAGTGGCCCCACATCTTGTCTACTGCTCTCTCACAGGCTTTGGCCCCAAGGGACCTTACAGCAAACGACCGGGGTATGATGTGATCGCAGCCTCTATGGGAGGTCTTCTGAACATAACAGGACCTAAAGATGGGGAGCCTTGCAAAGTGGGTGTGGCAGTTACAGACATAGCAACAGGTCTCTATGCTCATGGGGCCATAATGGCTGCACTGCTGCAACGAGCTCGAACAGGTCGAGGCCAGAAGATCGATTGTAACTTGCTGTCAACACAGATTGCGTGTCTCATCAATGTTGGCTCGAACTATCTGAACGCTGGCCTAGAAGCACGTCGTTGGGGCTTGGCTCATGAGAGCATTGTCCCGTATGAATCATTCTTGACTTCTGATGACCGTCTGTTGACTGTGGGAACGGGAAGTGACAAACAGTTTGTTAGCCTGTGTCAGAAGTTGGAACTAATGCCCTTGTCCGAAGATGAAAGGTTCATTAGTAACCAATGTCGTGTGGAGAACAGGGCGATATTGATTGGTCTGTTGAGAAACCGGTTCAAAGAAAAGACATTGTGTGATTGGCTGGATATATTGGAAGGTGCTCCATTCCCGTACGGACCTGTCAACAACATAGCTCAGGTGGGATCAATCTTAAAAATTAATGTTACTTATCCTAAGGGTAAATTCATTTTCCATTTTTAAAACAAGTCATTAAACTGGTTCTTCTGTTTCTATCAATACAATATTTGTGGGGCCTGCTAATAAGCTAGTTGTAATACTCTTATAGGTGTTTGCAGACCCACACGTGCAGGAGATAGGTCTGGTGAAGCAGATGCAACATCCCACAACAGGGACCATCTACAAGGTGGTAGGTCCCCCGGTGGATTTTAGCGAAGGAGTAAATGCTGTGAGATTGCCTCCACCTATTTTGGGAGAACATACAGAACAAGTCCTGACACAATTGTTGGGGTACTCGCAAGATAGGATCCACTCACTCAAGGCGAGCCATGTGATTCAGTGATGCTCGCGACCCTTCAATATCGTCACAAACATTAGGTGATGGCTCGCTACTCCCAAGAAGGACTACTCACCAGTTAATACTGTGACGAGTGTGGAACTGGCAATATAGGACTACTGACCACTTAGTACCATGACAAGCATGGAACTGGCATAGTAGGACTACTGTCTACTTAGTACCATGGAAAGCGTGGAACTGGCAATATAGGACTACTGTCCACCTAGTACTGTGACAAGCGTGGAACTGGCGATATAGGGCTTCTGACCACTTAGTACTGTGACAAGTGTGGAACTGGCATTATAGGACTACTGACCACTTAGTACCATGAAAAGCGTGGAACTGGCAATATAGGACTACTGACCACTTAGTACCGTGACAAGCGTGGAACTGGCAATATAGGACTACTGACCACTTACTACCGTGACAAGTGTGGAACTGGCAATATAGGACTACTGACCACTTAGTACCGTGACAAGCGTGGAACTGGCAATATAGGACTACTGACCACTTACTACCGTGACAAGCGTGGAACTGGCAATATAGGACTACTGACCACTTAGTACCGTGACAAGCGTGGAACTGGCAATATAGGACTACTGACCACTTAGTACCGTGACAAGCGTGGAACTGGCAATATAGGACTACTGACCACTTAGTACCGTGACAAGCGTGGAACTGGCAATATAGGACTACTGACAAACGAGTTTAATTATATTTCCCTAAGGATTACTGTTTGGATTGGCTTTTTCTCTCGTAGCTTATTTACATCCATTACTGTTTCCAGCCTGTCTCAGTTTTTTATTCAAGCCATGTATCTTCCACTACCAGCTTGCAAGTCCTGTCATAGCTTCACCTGCCTTATAATACAACTTTAGACTAGGATAGGCACAACATTCAGTCCCCAGCTGTTAATTTATCACTGTGTAAAGGTAAACCCACATTTCACCAGTGATAAATTTTTCGGCATGCCTGGCATCAAACCTGCAACCCTTAGCTCAGTAGACAAAGATGTTACCGACTGAGCTAAGGTGTTGGATTATTTTAGCTTATTGAATGAACAAAATATATTAATAAAACTATTATGTGTTTTTCATTGTTGTGGCAACAAGAAATATTATATTGCATTAAATAATAATAAATTTAAAAACTATTATATTCACACTAGTATCTTTTTGTAACTGGCCATAAAAATAAATAAATAAATGTGTTTTTATAGCAGAGAAAGAACCATTCAAAATATTATTTTCAAAATAAAACATTTTTATCTTGTAAACAATGCATGAACACAATCGAAGACGGTTTGTAGAAAATCATCAACCTCCCTTATTTCAACTGGTTAGTCATCTTTGTGTAGAGAAATCAGCCTTCTAGAAGCTCTGATTTCCTAAAGAACTTTTAAGTATGTTGCAGATCATATTGTTTTGGAGAATAGATACATGAGAGTAGATCTGTACATTTTAAACATCTTCTTTATAGTTTTTTACATTTATTTTCTAGGCTACTTTTGAATTTTAACATTTGTGTAAAGTTTTAAAATAACATTTTTTTTATAAATATATAATGTATATGCCTTTAATCAGTGTGGTTCATATTTTCTTATTTTAAATACAACACTACAGTTAAATGTGTATTAATTTATTTAATTTGTTACCAACCTACCTTTTTTATTACAAAAATTACCATCATCTGGGGTAAAAATGACTTTTTGTGGTTTTCATCAATTATCTATCTCATTTTGTAAAAAAATTGCTAGGCAATATTTTTTTTATAAATAAATATTAATAATACCTTTCATTACATTTTATTAAATGGTTTTTAAATTTTGTAGACTACCCAGGGGGAAAATAAGAGGGGGGTCAATGCTACTTGGTGTTTGGGGTAACTTGGACCCCTTGTTTTTAGCACACAAATCAGTTAAGAATTCACTAGGGTCACTGTTGATTTTTAGTAAGTTAACCATGACCCTTCTATAGTGGGGTCATTCTTACCCTATGAAAATTCCTCCAATTTATGCAAAAGGGGATTTACAAAATAAATTCTGTTCCTTTCAACATAGACAAATAAATTAAACTTTATTTTACAAAATGAAGTAAACAATTTAAATATTTAAGGTTTCTAAATCTAAAAGATATAGTTGGTTATTGAAAATTAACATCAACTATTAACAAATGAACAAAACTTGTTTATACGCGAATTTTTTAAGTGGATCAATGTTACCCGGTTGTAAAACAATTGTGGGGTTGTGGGTGACCTGGCAGTCTAGGGGTAAGGTGTCAGACTTCTATGCTGGCGGCCGGGGTTCAATCCTCAGCCCCGGCAAAGATTTATCTGATTACCAAACCCTTCCTTCACCTCTGACAAGACATCTTGGGAATGTGAGGAATGCCAGGCCTCCACCGTGGTTCGGATTCCACGTTAAACTGTAGGTCCTCCGTTTCATCTCACAATCACCCTACCATTACACATTAGCGTAAGTGCGTATAACCCGAACGGGTAGTAAGACGCGGGTGCTAATAATAATAATTGTGGGGTCAATGTAACAACCTTTACAAACAATTTTTTTTTATTTGGAAAATTTGTTTAGTTAGATGGAATAATGATAAATATTCATTAAAATAATTAAATTGACCATATTTTATTTACTCTGTTATACCTATGCTATACCACTTATTTTGCCCACAAAGTTTTTTTGGCGGATTTTTCTTGAGTTATAAGAATTTTTTAACAACATTGAGTAAATGTTTTTTTAATTCCATTATATATGCTTCCTAAAGTAGAAATATCAGGCTACAATTTAATTAGAGTTTTTAGTTGAAACCACTTGTAAGAGAGAAATTCAAAGTTTTAAGCAGAATTAACCTCAGGGGACAATGTTACCCCTATGGGGTCAGAATTACCCCGGCTAATGGTTTGTATTCATATGGTATATTAATTTAAATGTGTCATACCATGAATAATCATTTATTTGGTTTTTTGAGACCTATTTCTTTCTATATTTTTAAAGAAAAGATTCATATTTAAGTTTGTGATTAAAACATAAATCTTCAAATTAACTGACGTGTCGTTTACACTAATCAGCGGAAATGTCGTATCAAAGTTACAAAACAAAAGACTAAAATAGGTCCTAATATGCCAAATATAAGAGAAAAATGCAAGTCAACATTAAGTTTATTAGTGACAAATCTTCATAACAAATACAAGTTAAAAGTTAAAAATAATCTGTCACAACATGGCAACAAAGGATGCTTGTTGCAACAAACTACAATAGGTGAGGCATGAGAACCTACCACAACACTTGTGAACTAAAACAAACTAGCTGAGCTACAGCAACATCAATGAACAATTCTAATTTAAAACGAGAGTGCTATTAGATCCAGTATAAATGAGAAACAACATGGTACTGTCCCTACTCTCAACTATCAGACTTAAGGTCAGTAGCTAGGGAAAGCTGTCACTCTGGTTTATAGGCCCTAACACTAATCAACAAGCATGTTACAAATCAGAAAAGCCAGAATTACAGAAACTAAGCTAATAAGCTGAAAATAGAGCACATTACAACAGATGAGTAATTCTCAGGAAAGCTCTCCAACAGCACCTGAGGGGGAGGGGTGTGTGGAAATGAGCACAAACATTTATACGTGGGCCGCACCTGAAGGGCAGAGGCATATCCACAAGTTTCACACCGCAACTACTAAACTAATATTACATTCAAATTTACTATTGCTAATCACCTAATTAGGTTTAAACATCAGGCCTTGTTCCACTAAACTTCAACTCTTTCGCCAGGCTGAGCCGGCGAGTGAGACATGGTCATACAGGCTTGGAAATGAGATTCACTTAAGTGAAACTACAGGCCATATGGGCTGTGCAGGGTAAATAAGAAACATTTAACAACAACACATCTTATTATTGACATGGCCTTAAATCGAATCATCTAACAGAAAAATCCTGTACTCTTCAAACCAAGTGAAGGGATATCTGATACTAGTGTACTTGTTACGCCACTAACTTATGACATATGGTAACCTGCATAGATAATAATAGAGTCCCTGACTCTCTCCTAAATAATGCTTGATAATTAATTACATCTCCCTGACTTTGCGTCACACTGGCATATTTGACCAAACCATCCTGGCCAAGTTTGTCAACGACCGAGTTATTCTTCCGAAGGTTGACCGAGGTCGTTTTTCGTCGACAGTCTAATATGGAGCTTGAATATGGAGTGAGCTCTGGTATGTGGGCTCGGTGTTATATATGAGCTGAGTTGTGCCAGGAAGCAAGGAGGGGTAGACTTCTAGTATGTTCTCCAAAGGCATCGATGGAAGTCACACATACAGGAACGCTATGGAGCCGAGTGATGTCACATGCGCCCTGGCGGGCTAGGACCTAGCCCTCTTTGAGCAATCAGCTGTTGTGTCTTGAGTAGTACAAGATTGATCCCAACGGTCGTCATGGGTTGGGAAATTAGGCTCAAGTTAGGTTTAAGACTTCCACTGGCCCAAAGCTCCATATTCAGTATCATCACATGATCTCATTGCGAGTAAATGCAACTAACATCCCTATACCACGCTTTGTACCACCAGAGCGGCTAATAGTCTACACGTAAGGCATCCGAACTGTACGTCATGTATCTCCCGGTCAGTAATGCCATTCTATATAAACATTTTTATTTATATTATAAAATATCCAACAGGTTCTAATATGTGGCAAGAGAGAAAAAACTTAATTTCATCTGAAATGTATGACATCATCAACCCAAAGTGAAAGCACACATAGTTTTATTTGGGTTCTGCCATTTATTTACACATGTTCAGCTTTGAAATTTGTAGGCCTACATGCACACATTGCAGTTTTGTTTGGTGGTTATTCGTCTTGAACAGAACTGGGGGAATAGTGTAGGATCAGTGGGATGTTTACAGTTTGTTCAGTGGGATGTTCACAGTGCGTTTGTCCAGCAGGATGAACACAGTATGTTTGTTTGTTTGTTCAGAAGGATATTCACAGAGTGTTTGTTGAGAAGGATTTTCACAGTATGTTTGTTTGTTTGTTCAGAAGGATATTCACAGAGTGTTTGTTGAGAAGGATTTTCACAGTATGTTTGTTTGTTCTACAGGATATCCACAGAGCGTTTGTTTCACAGGATGTTCACAGAATGTTTGTTTGTTCCGCAGGATGTTCACAGAGTGTTTGCTCCGCAGAATGTTCACAGCATGTTTGTTCAACAGGATGTTCACAGAATGTTTGTTTGTTCAGCAGGATGTTCACAGAGTGTTTGTTCCACAGGATGTTCACAGCAGGATATTCACAGAGTGTTTGTTGAGCAGGATGTTCACAGAATGTTTGTTTGTTCAGCAGGATGTTCACACAGTACGGCTCAAGCTAAGGAAGCCAAAGCCAATAAAAAAGGTCCAATGGAGGTCGGGAACAGTTGACAATGAACACATGAACAGGAGAAAGTCTAAGTGTGAGTTTTATCCACATGTTGAACATAAGCTACAACTTAAATTTAGAAAACTGACTTGATTGCTTGTATCCAACATTTGTGTATCAACATCCCTTTGAAAGCTATTGGCTGATTCAATGTTGAACCTTAAGTCAAATCCTGGTTGAAAGATTAGCTTCCTCTGGTTTATCTCTCCAAGAGTATTTCAAATTAACATAAAGCAGAAATGTAGAAGATGTGTGGGCGCTACTGCCTGTAGTTCATAATCTTGCTTTTATTATACACTCTAAGTACATTTTATAGATATTAAAAGATTTTAATTCATTTGCTTTAGTAAATAACTTAAAATCTACCATTCGAGATTTTGTATGTCACACTAACAATCTAGTTTAGATAACTAACATCTCTGACAACAGTGTGTTGTATTTGTGTTCCAGGCTGCTGCGTGTACGAAAAGCCTCGCGTGTTTGGAGAAAGTTCCTCAGAGTCAGAAGATGAAGAGTGTGAGAATTGTCATGGGCATGTGGAACGCAGAAGTAACAGTCAAACACCTCCTGGGGACACTGCCTCAGGGTCTGCGGACAATGGTTCGTACTCTGCTGCTATTATTATAAATCCTCCCCTTCCTCCACTATTATTTAGGAATGGAGAGTAAATATGTACACACAAATACTCGTATCTTGACTCTCTTAAGTCCAAAATGACCTATTTGTAACTTAACCTTTAGATAAAGTTAAGTGTTTCATCCCTCATTGATACGGTTGTGCTGGTTGATTTGATGTTGATTTTTAAGGTGTCTATCTATTGGAGTGTTGAAATGTGTTGCAGATGTTCAGAAATCTTGTGTTATTTAACAAGTGGTTTGTTATTTCAAAATATGTTCAATACTCAGATACAAGCAAAAAGAATCAACATGTGGCAATAAAGTTTAAAACCTCGCATTTCAAGTTTTATATGTATGATAATTATATATGAAAAGACAGAAGTAGCATATTTTCTATGATGATTACTATGAAATGTTTCACTTATGAGTTGAAGAAGCTGGTTAATCAATGCTTATCCCACAATCAAAGTACCTTACAGTATTATAAAATATAAGGTTTTGACAAAACCATTGGATGTATTTGATAACGATTTTCATAATTGTAAAGGAATTTGTATTCCCTGGGTAAGTATTATAGCTGTACAGTTTTGGATTAATTTATGCGAGGACAAATATAAGTTTAGCACCCTCACATTATTTTGCTATTTTTTTCACCCTAGTCACCAATCAATTTGTATTGTATTTGTTGTTTAAATGGTATTTTGTCAAGTATTATCGCTGTGTACCAACTTTTTTTGTTTTTGTTACAGGTAATGCTGTGGACTTAACCTAAATTACCTGGACACCAGACCTCACCACACACAAATTGTTTTCTTTCTTTCTCACCAGTAGACGAGCAACTAAATGTCCACATCTCCTTGTATTCATTTAAAAGTGCGACAACAACATGTTATTTTCTACAAGACCATTTGTATGGTTAGCATTAAATAAATATGTAGATATAAATTTGATTAACATAATGCTATTTCTTCATGGATCGTTATTTAATATTATAAACGATTAAATATGTTATTTTGTTTTTATTTATTATTTTGTATATTTTTGATTAGTAATTAAAACACTCTCTAGTTAACTCCCAGACTAATCGTCAAACTTATCTAGTCTCAAAGTGTGATCCTTGGACCACTGTTGTCATGCGGCGGCCTATCAAGTGGCCCACAGGATCACAGGAAGTCAAGTAAAAATAATGAGTTAAAGAATGTTGAACACATTCTGTAGAATACAATTATTTGGAATACAAAAGATTAAATATTATGTTATACATATTTGAAAGAAGGTACAAGAAAGATGGATAGAAACATAAAGTATGACACAATATGGCTTTTACAATGAAAAAGAACAACACAGTTCATACTCTACACTTCTGTCACTGAGGAAAGTGGTCACCTCTTGAATAAAATCAATCGTTAATACCTAATTCCTTGACCTTTTATGCTGTATTTGTTTCTTTGGTAGACATGGGTTACATAGAATAGGAAGTTTGTACCAACTTGAAGTATACAAATCTTAACATTTATCAAAAATTGGTACCTGGCGGTCTAGGGGTAGGCTGTCAGACTTCTGTGTTAGGAGTCCGGGGTTCAAATCCTCGTCCCGGCACAGCGTTATCTGATTACCAAACCCTTCCTTCACCTCTGTCAAAGTGTGTGCTTTCACGCTTTGTGAATGTGTGGAATGCCAGGCCTCCCACCATGGTTTGGAACCCACGTTAAACTGTAGGTCCTCTATGCTTATGCTTTCCACCATTATCATCCTACCATCTGGGGATATTTATTTATTTACTTAAATATTTTTGTCTACATCATCTATTATACAATATACAATTTTTAAACAATACTTAAATGAGGTAATTTGCACATAACGTAATTGTCCTTATAATACTATATAGTATTTGTCGTACTAGTTGGTCCACCCGGGGTATTTGACACCCCCGGTATTTTTCACCGTTGGCTGTCCCGTCGACCTCTGGATCTAATAGTCCCAAGAGTCGGCAAAAACTCCAATGGTAGCGAGCATCCACCTATCCACCACCTGGTGAGGCGCCCTATCGGAGAGAGTGCTCTACCTACTTCCAGCCTAAACCACCACCTGTATGGGCCTAAAACTAATTCAACTTAAATATAAACTTAATTTACAAGTTCTTATCCTTTCGGCGGCTGCAGGGTCTTCTGATGTTATTCCCGGTTACATATTCTGAACTGAAAGCAGCCGTCTGAGCTACTGGTTGACAGACAAGATGCCCGACAGCTCCAGCCCAGCAACAACGCTAGTTTCCAAGTAGGTCAGACTATGTGAGTGAGGGGTTAGTTCTTCCGTCTGACATCACTCCAATAATAGACTTCCCAGCTGGTATTCCGGCGCTCCCCGGTTCTTCAGCAGCTCACGCTGCTACTGGAATTCATGGGGTGCCTTCTCTCAGCTGAGCTCCAGATAACCAGGAGTTCCCCCCTCCCACTCTACCCTGCCAGCCAGCAACGTCTTAGCCTTGTAAGTCTAATTGGCTTTGTAACAGTTTTGGATCGTGTCATCTACGTCCGATGTCAAGTCCCCACCTTCAGTAGCATCACTCTCGTCATCAGTCCTATCCATTTGTCTGTCGTTTGACTTGTTGTCCCGTCCGTTCCGTCTCCTATTTTTCATGTCTAATAAATATATGTTCCTCTTCCTTTTTGAAACGCTGTCCGCAATTGCATCTAAGAGACTTCACCAATCCACCTCGCACAATATGTTGTAAATAGCACCTGCTTTCAACAGGACTTGCATCATCTCCTTGTCCGCAGCTGAAAATATGCATTCTAGCACCAGGTGCTTCGGGCGTCGCCTCCATTCCGCAATCACACAGTCCTGTGTCAGTTAGTTGTCTTTCAAGGAGAGCAGCCCTGTATATTCTGTGGCCAGTAATGTAATGAACCAAGCCTGGAGAGCGTTGCAGGCATTTCATTTTAAGCCATTCTTAAACACTTGAGAATAACTGGTATTTCCTCTTGCCAGCTAAGCTGTTTTCCCAATCTGTTTGCCACTCATCTATCAAGACATTTTTCACCTGCAATCCATTCATCACATTCTCTCAGGTTAGCTCTGCCACCTTTCCCAGATCTCCATTCTTCAACCAACACATTGCCGCTTTCTTCCTGACTTTTAGTCGAGTGACCAGATTCCAAAGGTTATGCACAACACATTAGTTTCTACAGTCTTGTAAGCACCAGAGAGCCCCAGAAGTACACTCCTATGAAGGCTCCTGAACTTCCTTTTGACTCTCACGTTCCTCAGCCATTGAGTCCATGCGCTGGCCCCATAACCCACTATGGAGACTAGCAACGCCTCGTGGTATAATATCAGCAACATAGTCAGACGAAACCTCGACTGTCCTATACTTATGATTTTGTTTATGACCCTCAAAGCCTTTCTGCTTATGTTTTCCACGTGTGCCATGAAGCCACACTTTTCGTTTAACATCACCAAGATATCTGGTACATCTACTACATCTAATAGTCTGTCTATTACTCTTTATCATTGGGTTTCTCTTAAGTGTCATCCCCTCCAACCCTCAAACAGCATGTACATCGTCTTTGTGGGTGCTAAACTTAGCTTAACTTTCCTGCAACAATAGTCCAAAACAGTGAGTATTGTATTGAGCTAGCCTCTAGTTCCCGTCTTAATTTATCTTCAACCACTGTAAGTAAATTATTCACAAAGGCAACCACTTCAGCCAAATCAGGGAGTGCCTCACTTTCCATTAGTCCAGGTTTGAGTCCTATGTCCCAAAAAATCGACCCACAGACTAATTCCTGGGGACAACCTTTTGTAAACATTTGCATATTGATATGCCTGAACCTCTCAGGTTAGCATATCTTTCCCTACAGTTGTCCATAAGACTCCTGTAGAGATTCCCCAGGCAGTTAATTTCCCTTGGCCGCTTGAAAAACATAGGCCACCATAAGTTGTCAAAAACTACCAATATGTCCATGAATATCCCTACTATGTACTTTCCATTAACCCTCTATCTACAAGATTCATAGCTACACAGATAGCGTCCTCCGTGGATCTACCTCTCCTGAAGCCGTACTGCTGCTGATGCATAATCACAGCCTTTCGATGCTTTTGCAATATACTACACACGATCTTCTCTTGTAGTTTCCCACACACATTCAAGAGACAAATAAGTCCATAAGACTTAGGGAGCTGCGGATCCTTATTCTCGCCTTTACTAAGAAACACCACCTCACTCTGCTTCCATATGTTCGATACACGATCTTGGGCCATGCACTTGTTCATCAATCGTGCTAGGATCTGCTCACTGATTTTCTGAAGGACCTCAACCTTGATCCCATTAGGTCCAGGAGCCTTCTTACTTTTCATTTCAGCTATTACCTTAATAATCTCAACCTGGGTCACTGGATCAGTCACCTCTTTATTATCGTATTCCTTCATCATGTCCTGTCTAGCCATTACCTGGTCCGCATTGTCATCCGGGCGCAAGGTATCCAGCAATAATCTTGCAGACTCTTCCCAGCAAAAGGTCATGTTGCCACCCTGCTTCCCCATTATCGAAATCATAGCTAGGGGCCTTCTAGTTCCTACTGTTTGAAGGGCCTTTGGCAAATACTGGTACATATATGTCTTAATTCATATCATTCTGGCCTCAAATCTTTTTTTTTTCCCAAAAGTTTTTCCCAGCCCTTATTTCCTAGCAACTGCAGTTTGTTGGCGACCTATAGATACACTATTTGTTATTGTCGGGTATTACCTTAAATGATTGCTATTATAACTGTTTAAATAACCATATGGGGATAATGGAATTTGCCTTAATGGTGTCCCCACCTCAGAAATGAATTCCTCCATATGCCATGAAAGCAAGGGTAAAATAAGCTTGAATGGCCAAGATCAAGAGCATTAGCCGCACCCATTTATCAAAAATTACAAATTCTAGAATGTCAAAAATAAAACTATGATTGATTAAATGTAATTATATGATTTTTTGGTCCAACATTTGATTAAATTAATTATTTTTTGTCTAGTATTTATAGACATAAAAATGTTTTTCTTGCCTACTCTTCAACCCTCCTCTTACTCCCAGGGCCCCATTTGTTCCTCGGTGCACATAACTTCTATATGGTGGTCTTACATCAATCACCAGTGATAAGATGGGGTTTGCATCTCGTTTAAGTGTATAGAGGGTGGCTTTCACTAGATAGTATCCAACTCTCTCTCCACGTGAATGCGGGTGCATTTCAAATTATATATTGTTCATACTTATTCAATAAGTGTAATTAAATGCATATGACATGGAAAAGTAGTAAGAAGCAGTTGGGGG
>CABFOW010003709.1:53135-69106 GCA_902141385.1 Timema californicum | reverse complement strand
AATAATACCCTTTTTCTATTTGCTTGTTGTTTGACTCATATTGTTTAGGTGTTGCCCTTAGTGTAATTGCCATTAGAATAGTATGTACTATTGAATGCTCTGGAAGTACCGACAGGGAATATGACCAGTCATAGTACCTTTTGTTGAAACCTGTTTATTAGCCATCAACCACTGTTGCCAACAGATCTTTCTGTTGCGTATCATTATCCAATATGTTCAAAGGATATTATTTAAAATAACCAATCAAGCAAAACTGATTAAAATTTACATGTATATCTTGTTTAATACATTCAATTAGTAACCATTTAATTTTTCTCCATTTTAGAAAACTTATAATTGTGGCCACAGTCGATACATCAGTATTCTCAAGTCTTATTGTTTGCATCAAACTTCAAAAGTATTACCTTCAATATTATTGTAACCCTTAATTTTTGTTATCTCTGTTTGATTTAATATATCTATTTATTGTTAAAAAACATCATTCTTTCAATTATCAAGTGTATAACCTGTATGACAACACTATGTCAAGAACCATGATGCCATCTTGCTGACGTCACTGATTCAAGGGTTATAGCGGACCACTCTATCATGAATAATGAGACACAAACGCCTTAGTGTTTGCGGGGATATTTTCCCCCGTCTCGAACGTAATACGACACGTTATCATACCATCCTTGAGAGTATATTCCCAATGGCTGGCATCGAACATGATTATGGGTGCGTGAGACTTGAAATGGGAAGGTTCAAGTAAAGGTAAGGAGGTGCTCGTTCCGTAGTACGAAGTCTGGAAATTAGCATAGTTCTCGTATAATTTCGAGGAGGAATCTTGTTTAAAGTCCAAGTTCATATCCTAGTAAGGGTACATGATTTAATTTAGGTAGAGTTTACCACTACATAAATTACAATGATCGAAAATACTTCTTTATATAGCTGTCGTATTGTTGCGCCCAGTCTGAAGACTGAAATTAACGTAATGAGGTTTCTCTATCAAAGTTGATGTTTTCACAGTAAAAGCCTGTTGATTATAGGTTGGTATGTTAAGGTACTCGTACAGCTCCCAAGTACGAAAAGGTAGATCAATGATACCTCCCTTCTTGATGAAACTAAGCAGGTTGAGTCGATTAATATCGTCGGTCTTTATATGCGGTACAAGCCAAGAAATTTTACTGAGCTCTATCCTAGAGTGTGTCTCTGCAGTGGGAGGTGGTCCTCTTTGTAAAGCGTTGTTGTTAGCAGTTGAACAAACGAGTAACAGTTCTTGTTTCACATTGATCAGTATTGGAGAATAGTCTTCAACGAATTCTAGTATAAGACGTAAAGTAATGCATACGTCAACCATGTCTATTTCGGCGTGCACATGCACTCCTTCAAGCCTCCGACCCATGCTTGAAAGATGAGTCTGCTCTCCATTCCGTATAGATAAATAGTTTTTAAACTGAGTCTAAATGACTACATCTCTCGATTGATCAATATCCACCCTATTTATCTCATAGGCGATTCTTGAAAATAGATGAAGAATTCCGCTATTAACAATTCTTGAAGTAGTTCGAGGCTCGCCCGTATTCAGAAGTAGTCATCCTTTGATATGTAGGAGAGAACGGTGGCGTAACGTGTACAGTCCTTCTTGTTGGATAGATATCATAAGCTAGTACCCATTAGCTAACAGTCCTAGAATATACGAGGTGTAGTAATGATAATAGAAACTGATCAAGGCCATATCTAAAACGTCAGGGTCTCTAATGTTCATAATATCCACGGCATCATCCATTATTTTCGAAACGAGTAACCTATACATCGTAAATAAAGTTTATTTTCAAGGGTTAACGCTTTCACTGTTCTTCTCTAAATGTTTCGAGGAAGACGACGTCATCTAGTTTTATCTAGTACGAGTCCCTTCTCCACCGACTCGTTTCAGATATAGACGTAGCGATATCATTTAATCTCTAAAGTTGACGATACCCCCTAATTCAGCCACAAGTCATACCGCGATAGATTCTATTGCTCGTTTCATTACCGTAAGTGATATAACTCTTTAAAGTGCTAGGGTCACCGGTGATTGAGAGCTTCACGACACTCGAGACTTCTCTTCGCAAGAATCGGTACAACATCTCAAGTTCGTATGTGCCCGGAGGAACGGTATACTATTTACCGTCGCAATAGAATTTATTATTACGTTCACCGATGTTCAGTATGAAATTAAACGTTGCCAGATTTATCAGACCGATGAACCATTCTTCTTTACGATTCTCCTCTCCAAACAGGATATGTGGAAAGTAATTCTCCGTCTGATTCGAACTCTGACCTGTCAGTGTATTCATCATAGACATGTTTATTAATATCGATCGTCAGCGCAAGTATTTAAGGAAAGCTAGACAAAGATGACCGAATAAAACTATTCCGTACTCTTGATACTGCGTATGCTTATTGGCAATAGGTATTCCCCCGAGATTTGGACTGGTTCAAGCGGTGGTCTTAGATCACCGAAACTGTCGAAATAATCGGTTCGCTCACCGTTATTTTAATACGCCACCAAATGAGTGTTTTTACCACTATCTCAATTGAGATTGATAGTGGCGCTCTCTATCTTCATAGGTGGACCGCTAAATAAAAAGTCCCTCACGAATACCCCTAAATATTTTTTTAAAAGTCTTTAGCGTAATTGCGTAGCTCCATTTCGGCAAGGGACCGTTTAGGTAGTAATTTTTTCGAGTAAGGCCGTAGATACATCCCTTTAACCATGGTGATAGCTTCAAGCGTACGATTATGTCTCTGAGCCTCGTTCAATTATTTTGTATTCACCTTCACACTTTGTATAGCCTTTGTGATTACAGTGACTCCTTCAGCAACGGCTGCAAGTGCGGCGATTAGACGTAATATAGATAGGATTCATTTTTTCTTCTTATTCTGGCGAGTAGTACGCCTTTTATTAGCACACTGTTGATGACGACGTAATTTCTTCTTCAGACCAGATCACATCTTGACTTTAGCTTTCACCGTGTTTGCTACAGCTCACGCAACAGCTTTCTCACTTAACTTCGAGTCAGATGCGAGTACTCTTTTCCACGCTCTCTTGGTAAGTTCGTGATCTGCGTTATGACGTCCCGCAAGATATATCACCTTGGAGTAGGCGATATTGTGTTCCTTACAGTAACGATCTAACTCGTTGACTCTGGGACCTCCTCGTCAATCGATTTTCCAACTTGGTTCCTGGTCCGCAGTATTGGTATCCAGGTATATGCACCTCGAACGGTAGATTATTGAGTATCTTATCCGCACTCCTCCTCCCTTTCTTCGCTTCATGACACGTACTGATTCGTATTCATATAGGTGCGTACATGATATAGTTGTATTAGTTGACACGTGGCTTGAGAAACAAACAGATTGTTTAACTGTACGTGGTAACGGTCACAATGTGGGTAGAGCCTTACCTCAGGGACACGGTAAGCTGTTACCCCATAATATCCGTTTCATCATCTGCGGACCTTCGAATTGCGGTAAAACCAACGCATGATCAGTCTTCTGGAGTAAACCAATGGTCTACGCTTCAAGAACGTGTACGTTTATTCAAAATCGTTATACCAGCCCAAGTATTAACGTTTATCTAAAGTTCTCTCGCTCGTCGAAGGCATGGAGTATTTCGCTTATTCTGACACTGTGGAGATTGTCCCACCATCTAAGGCTAAACCCAACTTTGTATTCATATTTGACGACATCGCTTGCGATAACCAGTTTAACATACAGGCTTATTTTAGTATGGGAAGACTTAAGGCTATAGACTGTTTCTATCTTTGTCAGACGTACTCGCGCATCCCAAAACAGATGTTGAGAGATAACGTCAACCTTCTCATCCTTTACAGGATGGACGATACGAACCTGAGAAACATCTATGACAATCACGTGAACGCGGATATGACGTTCTAAAAGTTCAAGGAGATGTGCTCGCTGTGTTGGAAAAAAGTACAATTTTCTAGTGTTGAGCTTAGATCATGATATTGATAAAGGACGATATCATTACGGATTCGATACTTTTATCTTTCCCGATTGATATGAATGCATACTCAGTACAGAATAAGACATCCTATCGTCCATATCTACATTTGTACATAGCTTCTACAAGTATAAATCTATCGTTGAGACGGAAGGAAATCTGATGACAGTGTCTCTAGGGCAATAGGATGCTAGGTCAAGAGGATCTTCAATTTCGAGACACCCATGGCCTCTAAGGATGCCTGTAACAAGTCTTACGTCGATAGGATGGACACAAGACACAGTAACGAACAGATACTTGCCTTCAACGCTGCCAAGGATGTTATCAAGCGGCAGATAGACTCGTTGATCGAGAGTTAGGAGAAGGATCGCGTAAAATACACCAACTTTGAGATGAGTAGTCGTCAAAGAATGGAGGAGGTGTGGAAGCTGTATTGTTGCCATGAAGATCATCTCAACGAGTATAAAACGGCACTAGATGGCTTAGATCCTAATTTGCTAAGGATAGAGGAGTTTTTCGTAATACAGCAAACCATTTACACCGAATTTAACATTATGATGACGAGAGGTATACTATCTGTAAAGGTGACATATGCCAACCGGTTTTACGATGCGGGTGGCTTAGTTTTGCAAAACATAGGAATGCCCTCATTACTCTCAGACGCGGTGCCTAAAGTTTATTTATTATGGCTACCCGTGGTTTCGTCTACATCAACTTGGATTCAAAACATTACGAGGAAGGATGTGAGATATTTTGAATTGACTCTAACGGGTGAGCGTGGTTATAAGTTAAAGATGGTAGGGATAATTTAAACGATGGTAATGAATTTGAAATTCATCATTAGCTGGTTGAATCTTAAACCTAACAATGGTGCTCCTTTGGAGGTGTCTAAAGATGACTCTATATCTTTCATGCCGGAAAAACGCTCTACGACACCTCAGATTTTACACGTTGAGTTAAGTCTTACTTGCTTTTAGATATATTGAACCGTTTCTTCATCGTAAGAGACATTCGCACCTTGCACTATGTCGACGAAGGTCACTGAGGATATCATAAAAGTGAGTAAGCAATTACGTGATGCTCGACACGAGTCTGAGTACGTTGTGAAGGAAACCTTCAATCCTATCATGGATCCTCCTAGAAAGATGGCGAAGGCGCTCACCAAACCCGAATTTAAGGAGGAGGTGGAAGTATTACCTGAGATATTGTAGAACAAACATATATTAAATACTTATCTTGATTTGTCAAGCTCACTCTGATAAAACCTACGGTGTTTGTGTTAGGGTAGCTCAACTAATCTCGGAGATACTCGTATCGTATTCGACGAGAGTGATGGTACAGTATTTCTTAACAATATGGTGGTACCATATACCCGAGGGCTATTGGAATTAATCTTCATAAGAGCACCCACACATTACACCTAGGAGGATCTGGATGTATACAAGTCTTTGCTCAAAGAAACTAACGCGCATTGGTTGAGAAACGACCTGTACGCACGTATCAAGATGAGCACAGGATCAAAGTATTCACTAATCATGAAACCTATGTTCGAGGAGGAGCTCAAGGGTGATGGCTTATAAAAGATGGAAGCAGTAAGAGGGATCGATTATACCGATTGGGACGATTCCAACGAATTGGTCGATCAATTACGACTCTTTCACGTATCTACTGGGGTGGGTCATTCTGCGCACGAGAAGTAGATTGTTTCTATCATTGAGGAAATACGTGAGGGTGGAATCATTGTATAAAAACATTAATTCCATCCATATTTATATCAACAAAAGACGATGGTTTCCCAGAAAACATGTTAGCGTACGAGGGTTGAATGAACTCATTCAGGTCGATCTAGTGGAGATGATACCTTACTCCAGATCAAATAAGGGATCCAAGTACCTTCTCACCGTCATCAACGTGTATTAAACAAAATAGGCTTGGGCTACACCTTTCAAGGCTAAGACGGGGAAGAATGTTACATCCGCTATGACTCTCCTCCTCGACAGGGTCACTGACAAAGGCTTACCTCCCATAACTCATCTCCAGGAACAGAGTTTTACAATGCCGAATTCAAAACACTCATGGAAATAAAGAAGATCAATCACCATTCGACGTTTAGCAACGTCAAGGCTAGTGTCGTCAAACGATTTAATCGTACCCTCAATAACATTAAGTGGAGGAGGCTCACGGCCAAAGGATCGTATCGATGGATCGATATGATCAATTCGACACTGGACGAATAAAACTGGATGGTACACTTGATCATAACGCTGAAGCTTATAAACGTCAAGGACGATAGACTTTTACAAATAGTCTATAAAAGTCTCAAGATCTCGGGTTCTACGCCAAACATGTTTAAAGTAGGTCATATCGTTCGTATCAGTAAGTATAAGGACGTTTTTGAAAAGGGTTATACCGCAAACTGGTTGACCGAACTGTTTAAAATACGTAACGTCGTTGAGACAAATCCCAGGACCTTTCTACTCGAAGATATGAAAGGTAAGACTATCACGAGAGGATTTTAAGATAAGGAGCTCAGAAAAATTTCGTATCCGGATGTTTATCTTGTAAAGAAGATAATTAGAGTTTCCAGAGATAGAGTATACGTCAAATGGTTAGGGTTTGACTCGACGCCCAATTCATGGATTGATGTCAAGGATATAGTGTAAAAGGGGTGAACCACCTTTCTGACAGGGCTTTTCCCTCCCCCTTCTTCCCCTCCATCCTGAGCGTATAAAGGTTAGTGCGGGCAGATAGCCACACCGCATTCGATATGTTTAGACAGTTGGGATACCGTCTGGAGGACATGAGCGATATTAAGATCTCGAACAGTGATTTAGATTATTACATCGCGGAGGTTGACAAAGGCTGCAGTGAGTGCTGTGATTCCTCCATACACTGGCTCGTACGTCATAATTCTGGTATGTGGGAAGCGAGCCAGTATATTGAGAGTTGTTCTACACCCTGTCCCGTCTACAAGCTCAAGGAAGGAGACGAGCCCGATATTCTCCACAGCGAGAAGGAGGAAGACGCCTTGTGCACGGTGTTGGACCATATCGAGTACGAGGAGTACGATCGGGTCAATTGTCTCTCTGTACTCGAAAAGTATCGAGCCTACAACGTTCGTCAACTATAAGGAGATGAAAAGGTTAGTGAAGTGGAGGACGAGCTGAACATCATCGCGCTTGACTATGTGGGAAGAGTCCGTCTTCCAGGTAAATACTTTGGTGTGACTTATAGGCAATACTTGGAGTTAGGAGGGTATTAAATGTGTGCATCCTTTTAAGATTATATGCTCTGTGCAGAATAAAGAAAGAGATTTTATAATCATTGTATGGAAGATATGTATTATTGTTGTAATCTTAAGAATATACGCATTAAAAGAAGCTATACTATTTATTTGACATTAGTTCCTAAGTTCACATTTAGAATTATCTTAGTAACAAATATGAAAGAGAGAGAAAGGCAATACTTGGAGTTAGGATAGATGAAGGAGGTTATTAAATGTGAGCATTCTTTTAAGACCACAGTGAGGGGAGGGGTATCCTTGAAAACACCCGCGTGCCCCCCGGAGCCTCGCGTGAGCACATTCGCGCGCATGAGTCCTGAAAAAAATCCACCCTTCCTCCCTCTAACAAAAATTCATCCTCCCCCACCTCCTCCTCACATCAAGACACGTGACCAGATTCGAACCTTGATCATCCCCCTCCCGCACGTGGAAGGCAGCTGTCTTGGGAGGAGTCTCAGATGTGCGAGAGAGAAAGAACATATGCCCGCCGCGTCCTGAAAACACCCTCACAATTTATCCCAGGGAAGAAAAACCAGTTCAAATCAGCCACTCCGGAGAAGCGATCTGATTAGTGTCCTGAAAACCTCATATATTTTAAGAAAATACTAGGAAAAAATTAAGCCATACGCTTTTTCCCAATAAAAACACCAATGTCCTGAAACCCCATAAACATTCTTACTTGAAGGATTTCATGATCTTAAATAGGAGCAACGTCCTTGAAACAATCCACCATCCCCAGGATGATTATTTCCCATTTGAAGGTTTTCATGAGTTTACCTGGGAATAATGTCGTTGAAACAATACACCAGCCTCATGGTGATTATTTCCTATCTGAAGGTTTTCATGAATTTACCTGGGAACAATGTCCTTGAAACAATACACCAGCCACATGGTGATTATTTCCTATCTGAAGGTTTTCATTAGTTTACCTGGGAACAATGTCCTTGAAACTATCCAACAGCCCCATGGCGATCATTTCCCATTTGAAGGTTTTCAAGATTGCTATCAGAAATTTGGGTGTTGAGTGATTTTCTTTTGCCCTCCGCAACTCACGGCTCCAATTCCTGTAAAAACACCCACTGATATTATCTTGTGTGTTGTGCGTGCTCTACACAGTGGATTTCACATTATTTACACTCGCGTCATGTATAGTCTATGTAAGGTGCTGTAATAAACATAGACCTAATAATATTCAAGTATTTAAATATCAAATATAACTTTATATTATCAATATTTTTGCACAACATTAATGTTATCGGAAAATAGGCTAATCAGATCATATATAAATATTATAGTCACACTTCTATTTATAATAAAATAATGTTTTAGTAATAAATTGACTGAATGATTAATTTGGGAAGTTAAATATGACATATCAATAACTACGTTCAAATTTTATCTAAGTTTTTAGTTTAACCCTTCTATATTATTTCATATGTACAAAATATGCCCATGTGAAATGATTCGGTGAAAGATTCACATGCGCGTCTTAAAAATTTGACCCCTAATTGTCAGCATAGTAGCTCAATTTAGTAGAAAGTTGGCTGTTAGAATGGGTTTATATTCGTGCAAAATGCATAACTAATAGTAAATTGTGGATAGCTAACAATGCACATTTCATAAGAACAACCCATCGGTTGCTAGACCATTTTTATGCATTGTATAGTATTATTATTATTATTATTATTATTATTATTATTATTATTATTATTATCGCCGCGTCTTACTACCCGTTCGGGTTACACGCACTTACGCTAATGTGTAATGGTAGGGTGATTGTGAGATGAAATGGAGGACCTACAGCTTAACGTGGAATCCGAACCACGGTGGAGGCCGGGTATTCCCCACATTCACAAGATGTCTTGTCAGAGGTGAAGGAAGGGTTTGGTAATCAGATAAATCTGTGCCGGGACCGAGGAATTGAACCCCAGCCGCCAGCACAGAAGTCTGACACCTTACCCCTAGACCACCAGGTCACCCATTGTATAGTATTCACAATCCCTTTGTATCAATCATCAACGCTAACATTGACATCATATATTTCAACCTCTTCCGTACTATGCGCTATACATTATTAGCTAATAACTATGCGTTAGGCATGAATATAAACCCAGCCTAAGTTACCTAACATGAATCCTCAAGAACTGTCGTCAGCATACAGTATAACAGTCCTTCCGATGTGACAGCGCTATATTAACGGACGAGTTCAGTGATACAAATCAATTGGAAAGGATCGTAAAGCTACATCTAACAAATATGAGCAAGTTTCAGTCATGTTTGTAAAGTAAAATGTTTAGATAGCCATCATTCTCTTTATATGTTCGTCTGTCGAAATAGAAACCTCAAGTAAAGTGTTCACTCACTTTTCCAAGCGGTCTCCCAACTTAGTCGACAGATCGCTAACCCTCGGACCACACAAATCTTCCTCACCAAAGTCCTTCCTGAATCCTTTCCAAAAGATCGGAAAGGTCCACCTGTCACAAGGAGAGAGAAATATTAAAAATTTTCCCTGAAGTAGAATCTACCCTGTGTCCTCCTTGAGTTCCATGGCATATGGAGATAAGCACTTATTTATTTGAGTTATTTAATGTTCAATTTATGAACCAATTGATTATATCAGCACAAAATAATTTCCATGAGCGAGATCCAAAGGGTCTACCAATTTTACCGGGCAGGGTATTTTCACATACCGTCGAGGGTCCTTTTACACGCCACAAATGACATGAGACCGACGGCTTTACTTCCACTCCGGAGGGAATTGTGCTTTGAGTTTTTATCACTCAAGAAAAATCAATTATCCCTAGATAGATTTGAACATATAAACATTGGATCCTGGGGTGAGAACTTTTACGTCAAGACCACCTAGATCAACATGGAGGTAAGCAATCACTCTATTAACGGTACATTACTAGTGATGATTAGTCGATTTAAATGCATTTTTAATTAGTGATATAACTGTATCAAGTATAATTTTGAAAATTTGAACAATTACACCTGGACACGGTAATTGAACGCGGGTGTACTAAGCCAAGGGTCCCGGGTTCGATTCTAGTGTCCAGGTGTAATTTTTCAAATTCCCGAGAACTAGCTATGAGAGGAGCAGACAGTTTAAATTGATATTTAAGGATTCCCTTAGTTCCGAATGTTATATTTCCCGTTTAACAGAGTATGTGTTCTGATAGTTTCTCTATTTAACTCTTCTTCTTAAGAACTGAAATTGATTAATGTTTGTTCTCCCAGCTAGATTTTTTGATTATATCTCTTACTTCTACCCTACCCACCTCAGTACAATGTGAGTACCCTTTTACAACTAACTAAGATTCGAACCACGGTGTATCATGCGGACGGAATTGGTCAATGCTTCAACGCTCTGCACCCCATATCGTAAAGTCTATGTTTAGCGTCACAGCCCCCAAACTTGTATACACGCAAGACTTGATAAGAAATACACGTTTTGTGAGTTGATAACGGGTTTTCAAATCTACGACAAGCATTTTACAACTCATAGCGCGTGACAAAATATTGTACTGCCTCAATTTCCCCTCGCTACCACTTCAACCCCTATCCCGGGTGAGCCTGCTTATCCTCCACCTACCCCGTATAGTGCTAGCTCTCCTCCATTTCCCCTTGGTAATACTAGCTCTCCTACCATTCTTCGAAGTAATCTTAGCTTATCTCCATTTCACCATAGGTAATCCTTGTTCTCCCTCATTTATCCTTTGTAATCTTAGCTCGCTTCGAGTTACCGTCGTTAATTCTAGTTCCCCTGGGTATTCCTAGCTCTGCTCTATTTTTACAGTGCAATCTTAGCTCTACATTTCCTCTGATAATTAATCTTAGCCATACCACCACCACTATTTTTACAGTTTGGTCTATATGGAGATAATTGGGATGTTTATAATAGTTATTGTTACTTCAACACGAAGCAGTAACTATTTTATATTGTCATTATTTACTATAATTGAGCTCAAAATAAATTAAAATAGATCTAAGTGGCGAATTTGAACCTCCCAGAAACATTGAATAGCTTAGAAAAAGATCTCAAATCATTCTTAAGTAATAATAAACTTTATTCTACAAGAATAATACTAATCCCTCTAATAGAAAGTAAATTTTAATTTGTATGAAAGCTTATTTTGTTAATTCTTACCAAAACATTAGGACGGACAAAAAACTGGCTTTGTCCCTTGGGTTGGACTTTTCTTGTTTCCTGCCGGAGTCCATGATGAGGATGCAGATGCAATTTTATACTACTCTTTAATCTTCCGTAACCAATATAATAATATATTTACAGCTTCAGATGCTGCACTGCAATATTCTTCAACCAATTCACTGAGTTATTTTGAGCTACAGATGCAATGCTACCATCTTCCTCAACCAATCCACCGATATATTTGCAGCTACAGATTCAATACAGTAATTTTTCTCAACCAATCCAATGAGGTATTTGCAACTATAAACGTAACTCTCCCGAACTACCACATCCCAACACACTACAATATCAAGTGTGGAACACACGCAGTGACACAATTTATTTACAACCTATAGGCCTATTTATCTTCGCACTGTATCATTTATTGACTCAACATTTATTGTCTTCATTCTTTCACATTGTTTAAGGAGATTACTAGATCGTCATCTTCATTCAGTCATAAATCTCGTTCCACGACATTGAGAGAAGTGCGAGGCCGATCATGAGAGGCGACGCTGACAAGATGCAACACTGTCCGTTCCACAGATTAGTGATGTGCGCCAACATACCAGCAATGCGTGGGCCTTAAACCACGAGAAAAGTGTATGTGTTTCTAGACTGTAGGCCCATGTGTATGTTAGGCGTTAACGTTAAAGGGCGTTTTCATATTTAATATAGAAGAACCACTTTTGGTGTCTGTGTAAAGAAATCGTTGACTGGTGATCCAAATAATGAAATATATTAAATAACAATTTTGGTGTGTCATGGTTTTGATTAGTGGCCATGTCCTTCATGGAGTATGCCTTTCAGGTGCCCATTATCTTATTCAATAGCTCGTAACAAGTGTGAAAATGCTATTTATAGAGGAGAGCGTGCGTTAGCACACATGTGGACGGCAGTGGAGGGTGGAGTAACACTCGTCCATTGCTATCATAGCAATGCATTCTACGTTGTGATTGATAATATGGTTCACATGATCATTGGTGGTTTACATGGATACTGGTCTATATTGTCACCAGAAAATGCAAGTGTTCTATCTCCGAAATGGTTAAATTTGAGATATTTGATGTTTACGTATATTTAAAATGCACATGGTTCAAGTGCGGGTAAATTGAGACTACTATATAATGACTTAAGAGGATACAAACTCGAGTGGTCATCTAGTAACCTTGGTTTTATACACGAGGTCAAACTTCCATGCTCTTTTACACAAAAGTGGAAAATTAGACATAGAACACTTGCATTCTCGGGTAATGATATGTTGTGTATAGACAGGGGGTTTAACATGGCCTTTGCTTTCTATGATTTGTATATACACGGTGGTTCACATTGATACTTTTATATACTATGTGGCTATAAATAGGATGTTTCACATAGCCACTTGTTTTTATGTTGATTATGTTGAGGGTGTTTCACATGGCTACTCCAATATATGTGGTTATAAATAGGGTATTTCACATGGCTACTGGTCTATATGTGGTAATAGATAGGGTGTTTCGCTAAGCTACTTGTCTATACGTTGTTATAGTTAGGGTGTTTCTGTTATATTCCATTTACGATAGGTTTTTACCTGGATGACAGTTCGAAAATCATATGTTTAGGTTTTGGGTTGCCAACACTTGTAAAAGATCACAGTTTTGTTATAAATGTAAAGATCTTTAATTACCTGTTATATATTACATTTAAAATAACGTAAACTTAAGTTTTCTCATACTATTTCATTTTTTTAAATAATTTCTTTTTGTCCAACTCGAAACAATATTTTAAACATAATTAAAAGTACTTATTTTTCGTTTTGGAACGTTACTGATTTTGTGTAATATAGTGCATACACCAATACCTTTTAATATAGGCATCGTATTTACTTGGAAAAGAGAAAATTGTTGTAATTTTTTTACATACAATACATGATTTTATGTTTATTTTATCGTATTTTGAAATATTTAACTGAGTAAAGTATTTTCATCAACTGCGTGTCCACATCATTGTAAAAAAACTTGTTTACCGTTATGTTCAATCATATGGTTTAAATTCGTCAGTCGCCATTTTGAGGCTATGTTCGTTAGAAGTTTTTGTGAAAGTGGTGTGAATATTTTTTAAGTGGAATAAAACGATAAATAAACTTTCTGTCCGACCTAAAATAAATATATAAATAATATTGGCCTAAATCATTGTGGTTAACTATCACATTAATATATTACCATCTGTTTTCATTTCAGTCATCCAAAGTGATATGTCAGCTGTTTGCGTAGTGATATATTAGGTACTACTTCTAGTAACATTTCGAGCTGTCATTCAGGTAAACTTAGCCCGTGAATGCCTTATAGCTACTTGTCTATATGTTGTTATAGATAGGATGTCTCTCTTAGTTACTTGTATATATGTTGGTATGGGTAGGGTGTTTCTCTTAGCTACTTGTCTATCTGTTGTTATAGATAGGGTATTTCTATTAGTTACTTGTCTATATGTTGTTATAGATAGGGTGTTTCTCTTAGAAACTTGTCTATTTTACATGGCTACTTGTTTCTATGTTGAGTAAAATAGGGTGTTTCACATGGCATATACTGTCTATGTTGAATATATTGAGTGTGTTTCACATGGCTACTGCTCTCTATGTGGAGTATATTGTGAGTGTTTTACGTGGCTACTTATATATATTTTTGTCCCATATACTGAGTTTGTGTCCCAAGCAAGCACTGGTGCCAATGCTAAATCATTACATCATGTATTGAGAACTACATCCCCTCTTCATGTATCTCGGACTACATAATCAGGGAAAAAGGATATGTCTTATTGTATTAATATCTAGCTCACAAGTAGAAACTCTTCTTTCACTGCCAAATTTAAAAATAACTTTGAAAGGGATCAGTCTGATGCAATAATTCTAACTTGGAAAACTGGGAACAATTAAAATTAAATTTTATTATCCACTGTTGCCATTAGATATATATTAATTATACTAACTGGTGTGCTCGTTTTTCGCAAGGAAATCTAGCTTTGTTCTTTTGTTCAGAATACTAAATTAACCAAATAAAAAAGAAACCCATTATTAAAATATTTATCCTTTATAGGTTTATTTTTTATGATTAAACGTAAAAAAATAGACAGGCTGACTAAAGCATAATATCAAAATAAGGATATAATTAAAAATGTGATGTGTTTTTCCTAAAAGTGATCAGAAGACAAGTAAAATGAAGTAATATACATTGTTACAAATAAAATATGGGAAAAGGGGCATTACAGTTCAAAAAATAGCATAAATAAAATAATGGAATCTTATAGATACGTATTGGTCCCTGCAATTACTTACCATATTTCTATTTTCTAACAAATCTAGCAGATTATTTTCTAATAAAGTGTGAAATTTTGAGCCACTTATATTTGTAACCGGTTTTCAAATGTTCAGTATTTTCTGATTATCTGACGTAGTCTCTATAATTACTTGGAAATATATCAATTTTACACCGCACTTAAAAGTTTTTTTATCCGTTTTGAAACTTTACGTCCCCTCAATTCCCCCCACCGCAATCCACTGAATCAAGTGTTAGAATAAACACATTTCAAATTATTCTAGTTAGTTGGGTATGTCACTGTACATTTAAGTAGAGATTACAATTGTCTACCATACAGGAAGTGTTCTCCTACATTAGCTAAGGAAATATTTAAAGAGGACGCCCAAACTCACCATTTTCCAGGTTTTTTTAGTATTTGAGTTGTTCCTTGTATATTCTTATGGGATAGTGTGATGTCGGCCAATACATTCTAAAAACAATATTTGAAACGAAACATTAATAAGCCCATAAACTGAGTGCGCAAATGAGCGCAGTTCATATGAAACGCAATATTTGTCTAAGAACGATTATAAAATATATACATTATTGGACAAAAGGCCAAAACAGTTTTTACAGCAAGCATAAAGTAAATAACAGGCTGCTAAGCAGAAAGTAATAAACTGCAACAATTATCTGTCAAATTTCAATTTTATGTTCTAGCAAAAAGTTTTCTTTCTAATAGTTTGTGAAATTTTGAACCCCCATTTCTTAGATCCAATTTTCAAATTTAAAATTTTCATTATTTGTTAATTATCCTCGATAATCTTTGTGATGTACTCTGCGTGATAGCAATTTTTTTTCTTCTACACCCAAAAGTGTTTATTTGTATTGGTTTTTTAAATTCTAGCTCCCTTCTTTCTGTCGCCCTATTATCTTAGTTACTAAATTTAAAAAAAACGCTAATACTTTTATAATTATCTGGGTTAGTACAACCACCGTCCTGACAAATTTCAATTTTCTAATACACCAAAAAGTATTGTTTTCTTTAAGTTTGGGAAAGTTCCATACCCCTCTTCCTCCGTCCTCCATTCCACTAACCCTTGTTTTGAAATTTTAAAGGTTCAGACTCTTATCCTTATTTAAGGTTGTCCCTCTACCTATATGTAAACATTTCAATTTTCTATCACGCGGGATGTTTTTTACTCTATAAGTTTAGGTAATTATGGGGGGGGGGGG
>CABFOW010003709.1:34128-53116 GCA_902141385.1 Timema californicum | reverse complement strand
GGGGGGGTGGAATAAGGGAAAAGCCTTTCCCCATCTTATGGTCATTAATTTAGATTTTTTTTTCAGCGTTCTAGATCTAGATGGGGATAGGTGGCTTACTTTTGAAAGTGTGGCAGTGAAATTTTGTATTTCTAATGCCATACAATATGTAAGTGCTTGGAGTGACTCTTAAGTTATACCTGCCTAACAAATTTCAATTTTATACCGCGGTTAAAAATAGTATTTTATATAAATTTTGGAATTTTTTTAATTCCTCCATCTCACCAACGTCCACTTATAAATTTAAAATATTTAAAAATAGGTAAGTTTTTTTTTTGTCAAAGAAACATGTATCTTTAGATTTAATATCTAAATGACTTCTGTAATTCTTTTTTGGATTTGCATTTGATTTGGCAGATAAAGATAGAAAAAAATTAATTATACACTTAATAATAAAATACTATTATTATTGATCGCGTGGTTTGAGACAATAATAGGAAAAAACTTAAACATTATTGGACAATATAGCCTATATTTTAGCCGTACGTAGACATTATATTCATGCGAAGATCACCACATTCGGAACAGAGGTTTGGAAGGGATTGAGTAACAAATAACTATACAAACACACAGCATATAATTTGTATTATATTAGTAGGATATTTGTTTCCATCCCAAAACACTCGTATCTAAGAAGGTTTATAATACTGGTTTGTTGATCTTCCCAAACAGCTCGATGCCTCTAGCGATATGGGGAAGAGGTTAGTAGGGGAGGGGCGAATGGTGGTTCCAGATGTGTTGGTGTGAATGAAAGTGGGACCAGCCATATCTAAAAAATGTTGGGCCTGTAGGGATGCAGGTAATGATTCAGGTCAATCGATGACCTCCTCAAAGCAGATGCTGGCATGTATTAATCTCGAGAAAGAACATTTAATGGAAAATTGACCAGTAACTAGTAAAGAGCCTTCCTGTACACTCGGTCATTAGGATTGGTGTTTAATTTTATCATTGCTCGTCAGATCGTTTGTATGTTCATTATTATCATGTCCCTGGCACATCGTGAACATAGAAATTACATTATGTCAACGGTAGCAAAGATAATACTGGATTGTTTGACGAGTTATTAAATAAATGAAACCTGTTTGGATAACCTGAAGGTTGATTCCTTGAGAAAAGACTTATGGGCGGACATTTGCAAGTTTAGTGATACCACATTCGTTCAGTTGACAGTTTCAATTGGAGCCTGGTAGTGAGGTAACTTCAGAGCATTGGCACGTGCCATAAACTGTTTAATATTCTTGACTAAGTGGTGGTGACTTTTGAGAAAATAATATGAATTTTTAGCCAACGTTTTATGATGAAGAAAAACTAACAAATATTACAAATTATATAATTCGTGACCATAGAAATTCAAGTCATACTTATAAAATCGTCACATATCATTATATAACCATACAAGTTATTCATGTAACATAATTTTAATATATTGGTCTAAAGTTATCTTCATTTTTAAATATATTACAATATTATTTCTAAACATATTCCATATACATTTCTTGTGTAGCCGTATTTGACAAGATATTGGCGTATTGATTAACTCAATATGACTGTAACAAAATTCACAATTTTCATAACTAGTCCATTTCTCAGCTAACCTTGGTTCCTTCTTAGGAGCGACATTCACTCATTTATGGAGGCATATAATAAACAAGATAAAAGCCACTTTAGGCGACCAACTCATTTCATGTCTGACCTTTTCTTTGGGTGAGTATATAACATAGCTAGATTAGCATCAAATTGTAAAAAAAAAACTTTAACATAAACTGCTAAGTAATTTTGCTTATTAATGTTAATAATATTACAATAATTTTGTATTGCCCTTCTATAGCATTATTGAGAAAAAATTATTTGCCTAATTTTCTTATTTGCTGAAGTTTATAAACTTACTTGAATGGGCAGGACATGTTTATTCTTTCTAATTCTAAAAAAGCAACTGTTACATTTTAAAAAAATGGCGTAGACATCTATCTTTATAAACTACAAATAAAATTCAATGGAAATGTTTAATTAATGGCATTTAAAATAAGTTTTCGATGTGTATTTTTATATATTTAATTGAATTTATTTAGTAATAATTTTACTATCAAATCTATTTAACTAAATCTGTTATTCTACTTAGTGAAATTTAACAAATAGTCCTCCTTGCTTGTTTTTTAAATTTGTATAATATTTTAATAATGATGACACTTTGTGTTATGCTAACAACGCTTTCTCGACAGTATCACCAAACACTTTTTCAACCAACAAAATTGTTTGGGCCATACATATACCCTGATTTTGGTAGGAAAAACAGCATCTATGGCAGTTACTAAGAATATTAAACTATTTTTAATACATCAAGTAATGTTTTGTGCAGTTGTAACTTTTTATAGATATTATAAAAAACTACTTACTTACTCTATGGCATTAGGAACGCGAAAGTTCATTGCCACACCTACAAAAGTACAATACCTATCCCTATCTTTAGTCAGTCCACCTCATTACACCCTATCGCTTTCAGGTCTATTCTGATGTTATCCTCCCATCTGTGTCTAGGTCTTCCCAATAATCTCTTCCCATTGGGTTTCCCAGTCAGTGTACTGGACAAGGTTCTAGAATCTCTCATTCACGCTGCATGTATTGCCCACCGTAATATACGAAGCTTGATTATCCTAGCAATATATTATGATGAGTACAGTTTATTTAACTCATCATTATGTAACCTTATCCACTCCCGAGTAATCTTAGCCCTTTTGGACCAAATATCTTCCTAAGCACTTTGTGTTTTCAAGCATCCTAAATTTGTGTTCGTCATGTAAGGTAATATTCCACGTTTCTATATAAAACAACAGGTAAAATTATGTTTTGTACATTCTGAGTTTAACATTCCTTGACAGGTGACATGATGGTCTAGGGGCAAGGTGTCGGATTTCTGTGCTGGGGGTCCGGGGTTCAACCCTCGGTCCCAGCACAGATTTATCTGATTGCCAAACTCCTCCTTCACCTCTGACAAGACATGTATTATTAACAACTTGTGAATGTGAGGAATGCCAGGCCTCTACCGTGGTTCGGATTCCACGTTAAACTGTGGGTCCTCCATTTCATCTCACAATCACCCTACCATTATATTACACATTAGCGTAAGTGCGTATAACCCGAACGGATAGTAAGACGCGGTGATGATAATAATAATAATAATAATAATAATAATATAATAATAATAATAATAATAATAATAATAAACATTCCTTGTCAGCAGGCGAGAGATGTCAACAACTTACAGACCAAGTAGTAGCATGCATTTCCCAACTGTATTTTTTTTCCTAGTTCACAATTTTATATTGATGGTTGGAATTGTTCCTAAATATTTAAACTCCTTAACCATGTCAAATGATATGTTATTCGCAGTATTTTAAATTTATCGTCTCCAATCTGTGTTTTCTGTGTGATCATAATATATTTAGACTTTTCAGCTTTCATTTTTAAACCTATTTCCTTACTAACCTCTAGTAAAATTCTGGATTTCTTGCAACATTGTCCTTACAAACCTAAATCATCTGCATATCATAATAACTGCATTGTACTGTTTAATGTCAACCCTTACCTATTCTCTTGCATTACCCATTTATGGACGTCCCTGTTAGCCACTATTTGGTTTAACTCTATGCATTATATAATACTTCGATTAAAGTTTTATACTGGCAAATACTTGGTTAAAGCTCTATACTTGCAACTACTAGGTAAAAAGCACTGTACTTGCAAATACTTGGTTTAAAGAAAAGTACTGGCAACTATTTGGTTAAAAGCTGTATACAGGAAAATACTTAGCTTAAAGCTCTTTACTGGTATGTATTTGGTTAAAAGATATATACTGACAACTATTGCGTTAAAACTTAAATGCTATGTATTAGCTACTATTTGACTAAAAGCTATATACTGCCTCTACTTGATTAACAATAATGTATGGAGCTTTGTTTGGTTAAAATCTACGTTCTGGCAACTATTTGTTTTAAAATCTATGTAACCTACTTGCAAATACTTGGTTAAAATATCTGTACTTGCAACTACTTTGTACTATTAAATATGTTTGTGTCTATATAGTTTTTATTACCTGTTGAGGTTATACACATATATGATAATTACTCTAATAAGGTAGGGATTATGAAGGAAGCATTTTAGAGGTTATATATCCGCATTTGCGTGGAAGTAAAGTGGTAAACCATTTAGGAAATATCACCCTTAGTAGATTCAGCCGTGATTGAACCTTGAGCTCCCCGTTTTCAGCAGGACAGTCTAACATGAGAGTGAAACCTTAGGCCATTTGGCCACTGAATCGGATTTTTATGTCTATTGAGATGCACAATAGTAGTATATTTGCCGTATACTAGTACAGTTGTTTAACATAATTCTAATTTTAGTATTATCTTCACGGTTATATTATGTATTAAATCATTTCCACATACTTTATTTCAGATAAAATTATTCAATATTATGTTGCTTTTGAAGAACTTAACATTCTTACACAATACGTTTGTTCAAATATTACAGCTACACAATCCCAATATTCAAGAAGGGATACAAGGGCGATCTAGAAGAAAGTGACTTGTTGGGGCCAATAAAGAGAGACCAATCCAGTATAGTAGGGGACACCATAGAAGCGTGAGTGTGGTTAATTTTCTTATAATGTTAATTTGTCAAAACTGGGATTAAAATGGCAGACCTATTTTGAACTAGGTTTTATATATACCTAATATTGTAGTATCACACAAGAACTAGCTAGAAGTATGAAAATCTACGATATTAGAATGTAACACAAAAACTGGGTAGAATCAGGTCAATTTACGATTTTGTAATAACACGCAAAAGCTGTGCAGAAAGTAGGTCAATTTACGATATTGTAATATTACACAATGTATGGTTAGTAGAAAGTCAAACTAATACACAATCCTTAATATAATTTCCATTGTTTACTAAGGGAAAGGTTAGTGAGACGCAGTGTTAAGAGGAAAAAAATGTAGAAAAACACATTATTTTGCTACGGTAGGAAGAACTTAAATTAGAATACACGAATAAAACGAATATAGAAATAGCTACACAGCTACAATTAGCAAATGGTTATCTCTATACATATGCGATGTTTAGGAAATGGTAATATTTATACATATATGTTGTTTAGGAAATGGTCATATTTATACAAATATGTTATATAGGAAATAGATTGTTATATTTATATAAAAATTATGTACAAGAATTGGCTATATTTACACACATCTATGAAATGGTCAAATTTATTAGCATATATGTTGTACAGAAAATTTGATATTTAAACTTTGTGCTGTTTATGAAATTCTCAAATTCATACACATTATATTGATATGGTAATTCATTGAGATATTTGTGCCGCCATTGTGTGCCAATTTTGTAGATAAGGAATTTTATTTGATATTGTCCTTTTATTGAGCAATATTCATAATGATATCTGGGTTTTATGAAGATGACGCGTACATGCCTTACTACGCAGTTATCACACGGTTATGTGATCTGATTATATGTGATACTTATTATTATGAAATGAGCAAGACTTTTGATGTTGCACACGATTTATTTAAATGATTACACCTTCAGTACTGATGATATGATATAAAATGACACAGTTTTTGTTAAATTATGGATTGTTTTTATGTGATATTAGACGTTCCACGTTCTGAGTATTGTGTGCTATGTAGATTTGTGTTACTACTACTACTACTACTACTACTACTACTACTACTACTACTACTACTACTATGTCACTGTATAGATTTGTGTTTTTTGCACTGTGTGGATTCATACGCACATGCTGCTTGTATATGACCTACCCCTTGCCTCTTGGACTCCTTGTCACCAGTGTTAAAACTAACTAGTAGAAAAACTCCTGGAAACCTGATGTTGTGAAGTCTGGCTTCCTATTTGGGTATTGAGAGCCAGCATGTCACATGATTTTTCTAATACAACGAAGTTGATCTTTAACTAAAAATAAAGTTTTAAAGCGCAATATATTGAAATTATTTCTGAAAACGCGTCATTCTCCATGTATGAAGTATTAAAATGATATTTTAGATGCAGGTCATTAAAGAAAAATATACTTTATCTATGATTTTTTTAATATATGAGAGGGGTCCAATACAGTATCATTACAACTTATGTTGTATATGAGATGGTCATGTTAATACAAATAAGTTGTCTAGAAATTGACTATATTTATAGACATATTCTATCTAGGAAATGCTCATATTTTTACACATTTTATTGCCTAGGACATGGTTCGCAGAGTTGGAACTATCGCGACAGAGAAATCGCAAGCCCAATCTTCTGAAAGTTGTGTTTCGAGCTTTCTATTGGGATTTCTTGATACTGGGCGCATTTCAGATGGTCTGTGACATGGTACTCAGGTGAATCAGTATGTGGCATGGTGCTCAAAATAATTGGTCTGTGGCATGGTACTCAGGCTAGTCGGTTTGTGACATGGTACTCAAGTGAGTTGGTCTGTGGCATGGTACCCAGGCTAGTAGGTTTGTGACATGGTACTCAAGTGAGTTGGTCTGTGGCATGGTACTCAGGCTAGTCGGTTTGTGACATGGTACTCAAGTGAGTTGGTCTGTGGCATGGTACCCAGGCTAGTAGGTTTGCGACATGATACTCAGGTTGTCCAGTCTGTGACATGGCACTCAAGCTAATCGGTCTGTGACGTGATACTCAAGCTAGTTGGTCTGTACCATGGTTTTCAGGTGAGTTGGTCTGTGACATGCTACTCAGGTGAGTCAGTCTGTGATATGGTACTCAGGTGAGCTGGTCTGTGACGTGGTACTCAGGTGAGTTGGTCTGTGACGTGGTACTCAGGTGAGTTGGTCTGTGACGTGGTACTCAGGTGAGTCAGTCTGTGACATGGTACTCAGGTGAGCTGGTCTGTGACGTGGTACTCAGGTGAGTCAGTCTGTGATATGGTACTCAGGTGAGTCAGTCTGTGACATGGTACTCAGGTGAGTCAGTCTGTGATATGTTACTCAGGTGAGCTGGTCTGTGACATGGTACTCAGGTGAGTCAGTCTGTGACATGGTACTCAGGTGAGCTGGTCTGTGATATGGTACTCAGGTGAGCTGGTCTGTGACATGGTACTCAGGTGAGTCAGTCTGTGACATGGTACTCAGGGGAGTCAGTCTGTGGCATGGTTTTCAGGTGAGTTGATTTGTGACATAATACTCAGGTGAGTCAGTCTGTGACATGGTACTCAGGTGAGTTGGTCTATGACATGGTTTTCAGGTAAGTTGGTCTGTGACGTGGTACAGGTGAGTTGATCGGTTACAGGGTTGTCAGGCGAGATGGTCTCTGAGATGAATTTAAGTGGGTTTTTAAATATGATCCATCAGGGCAATCACTATATTTATACTTATTAACAGATATTTATTATTCTATTCATAAGTTAGTTCACAAAGAAGACAATAAATATTGTCTTTGGGACGATGACCGTTTTGTATATTTCTGATATCCAAATTATAATGTTTATAGTCTTTTAAACAGACAGTTAAAGGGTTTTATTATTATTTTGAAACATTTCCGCTTAACGTCTATTTCCTTTTGTTTTTGTCCAAAGAATTTGTTTCTTGTGATCATGTTATTATTTTAGACGTGTATATAATTCAAAAGATCCCAGCAATTGACTTTTATTCACAATAATATTTAGTATGACTTTTAATATTGTGATTAAATTTCAATGGAAAACGGGATTCTTAACCAAATGAAAATTCATATTAATTTTATATTATTTTCATTCTATTTTTGTGTAGTAAAAACATCTAAGAATTTGTTTTAAAACAACTGACTTGTAACCCTCAGAATGAGTCAACCATTGGTTCTTGGGCACTTACTAAGCTACTTCAAGCCAGGAAGTGGGGTTACAAAGCAGGAAGCCTACATCTCGTCTGCTGTCCTGGCCTTGATTGTAGGACTGACAGCGATCGTTTACAACCACACTGTATTGAGGAGTTTCAACTTGGGGATGAGGGTTAGAGTGGCTTTAAGTTCCTTGATCTATAGAAAGGTAACTTACATTTTAAGAACACTAATGAGACTATGGTTATTAATTGGTTGAAACCAATAAAATAATTAACAATTTATACTATAGATTCAAAAACATTAGCATAATCTATAGAAACTGAGACCGAACCAAGATCCTCTATAACTGGAGTAAATATTTATGCAACAAAGCTATGAGTATTATAGACTAAGAATAAAGCGAGTACATACATATTAGATAATTGGTTACATTATCTGCGATCTAATAATATAATCGCATAATGGGTAACTACTATAACAATAGTCCCAAATATATAGAAAAGGCTAATGCTAATACCTGAATACAAATATACAATTGCCGTAAATAACAAGGCCAAGAAGGTACTTTCCGGAAACGTCGATGACTCCCCTCCGAAGGGTGAATCGCCAGGTGACCTTGACCACTGAGACTTCTTCATAACTGACTTACTGCTAGGGGTTAATACTAGAGTTGGACCGATGCCGATTATCAATCCGATCATTGTCCGACTATGGCACAGTTAGTGGATCTGATGATCGGCGTTTGTATTATCATTTATGCCGATTATTCTAAATGAGTAGATATATTTTTAATTCTTAAGTCATAAATATAAAATACCTATTTGGAAAATATATATATATTTAATCCATTCCCTAGAATGTTTTGCCTTTTCAATCAAACTTAAAACAAATGGCGAGCAAATACTGTAACTTATCTTGCCCATTGGGTCATTGGCATCAAAGACTCTTCAGCACAGCTGGATTGGTCAGTTATACAATAAGAAGCTCATTCTATCCAAACAAGATCAAGATGCCAGTATTTTTAAATAACAATTTTAAGTCCACCCAACAGTGAATGTACCTAATGTAAAGTTAATTTGGATATAACAATTACATTTGTCAAGAGTTTTTTTCTATACTCTCAAGCCATTTTCATTTAGACAAAGAATTACAGAAAGCCTATAAAAATCTAACTATAAATATGAAGCTAAATTTTAACTAACAATGTCCAAGTCTCTCTTTCATCTAAACACAAAATATGTATATCCTCCTTGTGTACAGAACTTTGAGTGCCTCTATTAATTTTAATGAAAATTATGTTTAATTGTGTTATATATGATTATGATTGTTTAAAATAACAATAACAAAAAAATAAAATATACTTTTAATAAATTCAAAGCTTTTTTAGACCTTATTAAAACAAACTTCTAATGGACAGTATAAAATTGAAAATTAAAATAATTGCATTGGTGATCGGCAAAATAGCTGATTGGCCCAGCTCAAGTTAATACAGGTCTTTAACTAGTAAGGACAATTCTAATATAGGCTAGATTCTTCATGGGGTTGGACCTCCTGGACAGACCACTCCACCATATATAGTTCCTTGAACACCATTTACCCGCTTCCCTCCTGAACATCGTAAAAAGGGTATGTTTGGTTGCTGTCAGTCTGTAAATAATTTGCCTTCTCACGCTGACATTCTAAAAATATGTTTCTTTAAAAACAAACCCATATTATCACCACTTAAAGAAGGAGAAGACCGTGATTGACAGCTTACAAGCTCTCGTGTCCTGTATGTTAAAAACAGTCCTTCCTATTTATTAAAAAGATTGGGAGGTCACCAAATCACACGTCATTGAAAGAGGTATACGGCATAACTCCGTACTCTGGACATCTTTGAAAGGGTTCTGACAAGTGACGTGGGGGTGATTTTGGCTGACTGGGCAGTCGGAGGGAACTTGCCTGTCATATAAAATGTTAATGGCTTAATAACCTTTTATGTGTCATATCAGCACTCTATTATGTCCATTTACCTAGCCCTGATAGCCCATTTTAGCTTTTAATCAGGTAACGTACTGGACCAAAAATGAAGTAGCATATAAAAATATAGAATTGAAGAGCAACATTTATGAGTATTAATAAAAAGTATATTATTCTCCAACAATATTTTCTTCCCAATGTGCTTCCTCTGCGAATGATAGTACATTGCCCTTAAGTACTTTAACAATCTTCCTAAGATATTAAATACTAATTGTATCAGCTTAATCAAGGCAAAATTAAAATGACAAATGCGTTAAGAATATTTTCTCACTCCTCCTCGTGACAGGATCAGATACCCATGTTCAAAGCTTTAATGAAGAAACACTATGGTTCCACTCTCTTCTTTACTCGACAAAATTTTGTTCTCTACAGTTCTCTACAGTAGCCCGAGCGGGTAGTAAGGCGGGGTGATAAAAAAATATATATATATTGACAAACGGAGATGAATTGATTATCCTTAGAGAGATGATCTTAATGATATGGTCAACTGATTAGGATTATACTGTAAGACTCATCCAGAGTAGGTCATTCATTGCATGTGAACGAGATAATCTAGATCATTGGAGAACTGTGCCAGAGTGGCATCATTCTATAATATATTTTTGACATCAGTATAATTAACATAAACATGTCTGTCAAGGAGGAGATTGCACGGGAACTTCACCGTTAAGCACGACGACGTTTTAACTGAAGACATGCACGTGGACAGAGTGAAATACTCCAGACTAATCTAGTCGAGAAGGTACCCTTGTCTAGATCGAACAAAGGATATACTTGGCTTCTTACAGTCATCAATGTACACACTAAACGCGCCTGGCTTGTGTCTGTAAAGGCAATAACAATAAATAACGTTAATGTAGCTACTATGCAGTGTGCACGTCTTTCATCAGGTGATGGCAAATGGTTTACCACCTGTTCCTTAGTTACCTATTTTATGGCATTAGTAGCTCGAAAGTTCTTTCCACGCTTACAAAAGTACGCTACCTATCCCTCCCTATCTTGAACTAGTTCTATCTAGTCAACTTATTAAACCCTATCTCTCTCAGATCCATTCTAATGTCATTCTTCCATCTGCCTCTAGGCATTCACAATGGTCTCTTTCCATTGGATTTGCCAATCAGTACCGTGAACAAGGTTCTAGAATCTCCCATTCACGATACATGTCCTGTCCAACGTAATCTACGAAACTTGGTTATCCTGACAATGTATTGTGATGAGTACTTGAGTAATTTAACTCATCAATATGTAAATTCCTCCTCCACACAGTAGCCTCATCCTTTTTTGGACCCAATATCTTCCCAAGCACCTTGTTAGTGAATACCCTAGGTTTGTTTCCTTCATGTAAGGTAAGAAACCACGTTCCACACCCATAAAGAACAACCGGTAAACTTATTGTTTTGTATATTCTGAGTTTTACATTCCTAGACAACAGGTGAGATGACAATAACTTATTGACCAAGTAATAGCATGCATTTCCCTAAATGATATGTTGTTTGCAGTAATCTATAAATTATTGTTCCCAATCTGTGTTCTCTGTGTGATCATAAACTCAGTCTTCTCAGTGTTCATTTTTAAATCTATTTCCTTACCAATCGCTAGAAAAAATTATTCATTTCTTTCAACAGATTTCTTACGATTGCCCAACAAAGCTAAATCCTCTGCATATCCTAATAGCTGTATTGTACCGTTTAATGTCAACTCTTCCTTACTCTCTTGCATTAACCTAATAGCATTCTATAAGTCTAGATTAAAAAGTATTGGGGAAAGAGGATCTCCTTTTTTCAACCCCTTAATTATTTTGAAGGTATCTTATAAGAGACATCCAGCCCGTACTCTGCCAAACGTATCGGCCAAACATAACTCACTTAGATTGAAATGTTTTTTTGGGTCTCCCATACCTAACTTTATACAGTTGAGTTCTTTTAACTGAATCGTAAGACTTTTAAGAATCTTTGTACGATTTATGGACAATCATGTTGTATTTTCACTATTTTCTGATATTTGCCGAATAGTAAATATTGTATTCGCTCTTGATCTATTTCGACAAAGTCGACACCGAGTTTTTCTTTCTTAGCATCGCGTCTTACTATCCGTTTGGGTTGTACGCTTAAGTACTAATTACGCTAATGGGTTAGGAATGGTGAATGTTGAATTTGAAGGAAGTGAACCCGTATTTGCGTGGAGGGAGGATGGAAAACAATTTAGGAAAAACCACCCTAGTTCACACGACCGAGATTCTAACGTTGATCTCCTCATTCTTGGCAGGCTTTCTAAATATAAAATTAGCGCGTTAGCTAACTACGCCACCGAGGCGGGTTCCACACTGATGATCCCCAATTATTTCTTCTGCGTAGGGCGTAAACCTCATTAAAATTATGCTAGATAAAATTGTATAGCATGTTGGTAGTAGTGTGCTACTTCTATGGATATTACACTCGGTTTTATCCCACTTTTTACTTTCTCGCTACCTGACAGGTAGAGAAAGTATTGTCTATCAAAATAAAATCGAACTCAAGATTTTGATGAATGTCGACGTTTCATGACCCCCCAAATCCAAAAAGGTGTTTTTTTCATTTCCGTCTGTCTGTACTTCGGGCCAGATCCTAAGCTATTTCACCGATAGGGCTAAAACTTGGTATCTACGGTTGCTGTGAAGGGTTTTTGGAATTGTATAGCTAACCCTAAATTTGAGGGTAATATCCGTAGGGGCGAATAGATAAAAAAAATCGATTTTTATCAAAATTGGCTATAATCATTTTGATTTAATTTAATTTCAAAGCATTGATAAATATTACAAATAAAATTGCTACTCTCAATTTTTTGGCAAAATTACTTTAAGGGTTTTCAGTCTGATATGTGAATTCTAATATTTTATCATATCGCTTTAACTCTTCGAGATATGAAATTATTTATCACTGCAAATACGTAGGTCTATTTTTAATATAAATGTTTTATTTGAAACATTTATTTATAAAACCAATAATTTTCAAACCTACGACAATGTATATATATTAACTTTTTGAGCACTAAAGGTAAAGTATTGCGACCGTAAAATAATTAATCTGAGATATTGAAGGATGTCGACGTTTCATGACCCTTCGAATCCTAAAAAGTGGAGTTTTCAATGCCGTCTGTGTGTCTGCTTAACTCTAAAGTTAAGGGTAGTTTAATAAAGGGCAAAAAGAGAACAAACCGATTTTCTCAAAATAAGCTCTAACGAGTTTGATTAAAATTCATATCCACGCGTTGATTAAGATTATAAATAAAATGGCTATTCTAATTTTTCCATGAAAATTACTTTTAGGGTAATTTACAGAAGCGGAAATTTCCGTATCCCCTCAACTATTTGGGATATTAAATAACCTATCATTGCAAGATTGTAATAATATTAATAATAATTTTTTAAATCTGAAACATAGATTTATAAAACAATAGTTTATGAGATATTGGCAAATATATTAATATAATTTTATGAGCTTTGCTTGTGCATAGATACTACCTAAGCTTTAACGCATTAATTCTCTATTGCCATAGCGTAAGTAAATCAGAAGTCTCACAAAAATGTTATTTTCTTTTCCTTTAAACTCTTAGGGGAAATGTTTGTGCAACAATAATCTACCCCTATCATTTTAGACTCAATAGTCAATATTTACCTTTTTTATTGGTCTAAATTTATAAATGATGAATTTAATAGCAATGCGATAACCATAAGGTGTGCAACCCCTAATAAAATGTCGAAAATGTTAAATGATAGTTAAAATTTTAATACGAAATTTTGGCCCTTGTGAACCCAATATTGATCTTTCTTATTGGTTCAAATATTACATAAGTATAGCGCCATTTTTTCTCGGGTTTGAAAGTATATATTATTTCATTTTACATATATTATGAGCTTTGAGTAAATATCTCCATTTTAAAACAATGGAGTGATAAAATCCGTACGGAGCTCCATATCGTTTATTTAAAATGGATATTATAATTTAAGAAATAGCCATGCTAAGTGAGCATTGTAGAATGGTTCAATCTGACGCTGAAGAACATGTTTTATTTAAGATATACCGTTAATGGAACGTATTTGTGGGGCGATATGATTGATTATTTAATTGATGAGTATAACTGGTAACTAGAGTATCTAGATGAGACCTATTGATGTTAAGGATGATAGCCTAAAGGTAAGTGCCCACTGGGTCGGTACCGCACAGTCCGCAAGGACGGAATGGAAAGTACAACTAGTTCGTATCATTATTTGTTACCAAGATGCACCCATTACGTCAGCACCACCGGGAACAGACACTCTACCGTTCCGCTCGATAGATAGTCCGGGTGAGGGAATTAAAATCAAGTGCAACCCGGAAACTTTGCGTCATCTTCAGCCAGATCAGGGAATAATGTATGGTATTCGCCAAACATAAGTCTTTTCCTATAGATGTTGTGAACACAGAATCGTCGTTTCCTACATTTTCTTCTCTCCTCTTCAATTAAAATGCAACTAATAGCTACAAATTCCTCCCTTGATTTCCATATTTAGATAATACGGTGAAATATCACTCACAAAAGAACAATGATAAACATGAAACAAATCCGACAGTAACAGGAATGCAAACAGCTACTTCCTTGAGCACGCAAACGAGAAGTTCACCTTCTGGCTAAAGAGCAGCTGCGCGAACCGAGTCTCCACCCGTTTCGCCAATACGGATAGTGGGCGCACCCCCCCTAAAATGTGCGGTATCGACCCGGTGGGCGCTTACCTTTTGAAACACTACGGATTAATTCCCTGATATAATATTTCTGTGACGATATTTAGGTTGTTTATAGCTCCGTGGTCAAGCGCCCATAATCATGTACGCAATATATACCGTTTAACCAGCTGTTAATTGCTCCGTGGTCGAACATTAATTAAATCGGTATAATTAATAAATGTAAGAAATAGAACTATTAATGGCTGTTTATTCACACACGGGTTATTCAAATGGCATCTGTTAATTACTGATACATACTCCAATTAAATGCTTTATATCAATGCACACTTGTGATATTAATGTAAATTATTGTATAATGTATTAGACTGCGAGAGCCAATGCTAGTGCATTTGTTAGTCCCCAACTGCGTTGCTTGTGCCTGACTGACTTGTGTGACGTTGCTCGTGCGACTTGTGCGTATGGCTGTGTGTGGCTATTCGGCTACCCTTTATCATACGCATAAAAACTGCTTATATATATATATGACATACCCCATGCCTCTTGCTCCCTTCGTCAACCGTGTAAAAATTAACTAATATAAAGAGTCCTGACGACAGGTGTTGTGAAAGCTGGCTTCTTATTGGTATAGGGAATTGGCATCTTTGCCAAATACTGCGTAGGTGTTCCTTTAACAGGAAAAATTGTATAAAAAATATATTTTAATGGTGTAATCCTTTTCCCATTATTTCTGAAAAGCGCGTGTTTCTTCATGGATGAATCATAAAAGGATAATATACATATGTTACTTTAGAGAAAAATTACCTTCATCCATGACTTTTTATATATTTTAGAGTGATCCAAACCAATATCATTACACTTTATACGTACAAATGATCTACTTTTCAAAATTGACACCTCTACACCGACAAGGTTTAAAATATATTATATTGTCCCTATCAGCAATAATAAGTATATTATCGCTAAATTGTGTACAGAAGAATGGTCAGTAGATTTATTTAAGATATTTATAGTTGTTAAAACGAATTATAGAACGTTATTGCTTGAATATATTAGAAGTAAACATATCCTGAGAGGAATATACTTTAAAGAGTTGAGAAAAGCATTGAATCCGGACAGTTACTTTGGGGAGAAGATCACCAAGTGAGCTTACCTCAAATGGCTCGGGTTATATAAACTCTTCACACAATTCATGGATTTATGCAGAAAGCAGAGATTATTGTATAGCATTTTATGAATATTGTAGTTTTATTTAAAATTTATATTCTTTTACTCGCCTTATCCCATTTTTCTTCTAAGATATTGAGTAAATAGTATTAGCATTTAGAAAATATACGTTTGGATCAATGGGGCCGATCATAATTTTCTCCTGTAGAAAAAACATTGTCGAGTGCAGAAGAGATTGGAATCATTGTGTTTCTGAAATAAATCTTTGAGCATGGGTCTTCGATCATGTCTAGGAAAGAGGTATTATTATTATTATTACAACCATTCTCTTAACATATTTTGTATTTTTATTTTGTATTGATAATCTCATATAATTAATAGTGTACAGCTTAGGAAAAAAGAAAAGAGTTTATCGACATATAACATCGTTTACAAGGGAACACATTGGTCCAAATATATTATTGGGGCATGATAAGGTTTTTATTAATACTCGTCAAAGATGCCCTTAAATTCTACATTCGTTTGTAATACTTCATTTTTGTTCCTATTCCTCATCTGATTAAAAGTTAAAGGTATAATAGGGTGAGGTAAATGAGCATAATACTTTAGAGTAGCACATGACACATAAAATGTTGTTAAACCATTAAAACCTGACATGACAGGTAAAGGTTAGTTTTCTCAAGATGGTCAGACAGGTAGGAGCACATCTGCATGTTATTTTTCAGAACCCTTTCAATTAATATGTACAGTACAGTGTAAAGGTTTTAGTCGTATACCTCCTTCAGTGGCGGATGGATCGAGGCTTCCCCAATATTTTCAGTGAATGGGAGGGACTGTTTTTGATACATTAAGGATGCGAGAGCCTTTTAGTTCTCAGTCATGCCCTTCTCACTGTTTAAGTGGTGACAATTTATGGCATTCTAAGGGGAGTCTTTTACCTACTTATTTTCCTTAAAATAATATATTTTAGAATGTCAGCGTGAGGAAAGTAAATGTTTTCCGGATCGACAGCAGCCACACAGCTGTAAGATGCTTTTTAATATGGTTTCGGTTATATTGTTGGGGTTGTGGCATCCACGTGGGTTGGTTACGTCCTGTTATTTATCCATTGGCTCTTGTCTCAATATGGCAACAAAATCCCAGTTGAAATGTTCCCAGTCCAAGGAAGAGACCTGGGACGTGGAACCTTGGTTGGTGGATTGAAGTGAGGACTTGAGGGGCTGCTGGTTACTGGGCTGGGGGTGGTGATAACGGCGCTTCCAGGGATCAGATAGGGCTAAGTGGAGCTCTTCCTTAAGGGGGGCTGAATAATTAGGGTGTGGGCGAGAATATACAGGTCTGGGGCAATATGAACTGAAGGGAGGGGGAGAGAAAATGTAATTCTCTCCTAATGTATATGATTTCACGCCATGGGGGAAGGGTTGGATGTTGGCCTTCCGGTGTTATTCTCTTCTTAAACTTGGGCACGCTGAGAGTGAGCGCAAAGGGGGAAAGGGAGTGAGCCGTTGGAGGAGTTCGGAGTCTCTTCAGGAACGGCACAACCCTGTCTGTAATTGTTGTGGAAAGTAGCGTGGGAAGTAACCAGAAGAGGGGTGCTCCCTGGGGATGGATAGGTTTAGTATGACTCGTTGGAAACAACGCGACTCAGGCAATTAAATATACCGTTCTTAATTAAGAAACACTTTCACAAGGAATTTTATTCTTTTTTCACATAATACATTTGAAATGGCATTAATTAAAAAAATAAAGAAACTTTAATTTTCACCAACCCCTTGGGGTTCTCGAAGATTACAAATATTTATGATACTAGGAAAATGTTTTTATATTTGTCCATCCCTAATTAGGGCACAACACTAAATTTATGGTGAGGGGTGATTAGGTCCCCCCACACACAGCACATAAAACCTGGTCAGTTGTATAATCACTAGACGGGTTTCCTTACACCGTTGAGAACGGCCAGGTGACCCAACCTATTTCGTGTATCTTGGCCTTAAGGTGGTATCACCGGCTATCTGGCCTTCCCCCCCCCCTATTTTCACACGACTAGGAGGGGGGTCATGACTCCCCCGATTTGACTCCTTGGTCACCTGCCGACATCGAAAAAGAGGTTCATGATGCCGTCCCTGATACGGCGGTATAGGTGGGCAGGAGCGTCGTAATCGCCGATGCCCCGGACAATCTGGTTGGAGCGGGCTAACGCCCGACTGAAACATCTCTCCGCCAGACCACAGACACGGCTGTTCAGTGACGGGAGGCCTGACATGGTCAGGAGAACGCGGTTTGGGATGAGGGACCGAACCCCGAGTATCAAGCGAAGGAACCATTGGTAAACAGAACGGAAATGATTGTATCTATATCTAGGTAGATAGGAGAATACGGGAGTGGAATATAGAAGGATGGACATCACAGAGAGCAGAAAATGTCTAATCTTGTGACCGTATGCCAGCGGACTGACCGGGTGTAAAAGATGAACCATCTTCACCATGACGCCCCTAGCCCTACCCACCACCAAACGCAGGTGCGGGTCTCAGCAGAATTTCACATCCAGGGTCACCCTCAGCCACCACACTTTTTGCAACCACTGGACCACGGCACCCTCCACTTGAAGTGGCTGCAGGGAACCCGTTCCTCGACACGTGAACAAAATAGCCTGCGTCTTTTGGGACTGGATAGATAAGGAGTGGGATCAAAGTTAGGCCGTCAGCTCCCGTAACGCAAAGGTGAGTTTGACCCAGAACGCCCTGGCGTCATTTGCGAACTGAAAGAGTGCTGTGCCAGGCGGGACGGGCATGTCTCACACGAATACAGGATCGGTGAAAGGCAGGAGCCCTGGGGGGCCCCTGCCCGGATCGGTTGGGGGGACTAAGGGGTGTTCTCGACTCCCACTCTGAAGGAGTGGTTGGTGAGGAAGGATCTGAGGAGAGTAACTATGGGTGGTGGGATACCCAACCTGGTGAGAGCGGTGAGAAGCCCGCGGTAGCTTACGCTGTCGAAGTCCCCTTAAACGTCCAACACCACGAAGCCCGTCTGTGCCCTGGCATTGAACGCACTGGTCACCAGGTCGACTACCTTGGCGACCGCGTGGTTCATCGACAGGCCCTTCCGAAAGCCGAATTGGTGATCCGGCAGGAGGAGGTTCACCTCCAGTCAGGCCTCCAATCTAGCCAGGATCACTCTCTCCGCCACCTTGCCAACACAGGAAAGGAGGGAGATTG
>CABFOW010003709.1:0-33949 GCA_902141385.1 Timema californicum | reverse complement strand
GGCCGGGGGGGGGGGGGGGGGGGGGTTCCGGCTCATGGATCGAAACGACGTACGTCACCTTCCACTAGTGAGGAAAGTAGAGCAGTGTCAGGATGGCGTTGATTATTCGGATGAGGAGGACAAACAACTTGCGAGAAAGTTGGATGAGGAGAAGGGGAGAGGCTTGGTTGAGCCCCAGGAGGGACGAGGTTTTAAGCCTCGCGAGCGCCCGAGATAACTCGTGAGGTGAGACCGGTCAAAAGTTGGAATAAGGAATGTTCAGGATACTCTGCAGAAGTATCTGGTTATCTCACTGGAGAGCCCGGCCACCACGCTAAACTGGCCTCAAACGCCACCGCCAAGGCCTCTTTTTGGTCCGAGGTGGCGGACGCCAAACCACCCACCACCCGCAGCTTCAGGATTAGATCTCGCCTGTGATGCATCCCCTTCAGGTGACGCCACAGGGATAGATCCTTGGTATCTAGAACTTGGAGCCTCCTGCGCTGAGCATCCACCCTCCACAGATGGAGTAGCCACCGGCAGCGGAAACGATGGACTAGATATACCTCTCTGACTCTAAGGAGGTGAGACCACTGCCACAAGGCTCACGCCCTGTCGTGGAGCCGCATCTCATCCAGGATGATGGGGGGGGGAGAGGGAGGCCCCAATGAGATGAGGTCATCATACAGGAATGGAAGAGGACGCGGTGGAGAGGAGGGTTGACGCGAAGAGATGGGCCTGGCAGTCCAACTCCTCAGCGTCGGAGATGGGTGTGGCGGGAAAGACCACGTGGGCTAGCCTATCCTGGAATTTAGGCCAGTCCGCGCATCTGTAGTTGAAATGGGGAGGAAAGTGAAAGAAACTGTAAGCCACAGGTCATAGGGTTGTGGTCGGAGGATTGGGACAGGTGGGTGACCAGAGGGGCGAGAAATTGCTTCCTCATGGTCAGGATGAGGTCAAGGAAACTGGGAAGGTGACGGGGGTGTTCAGGGAGATAGGAAGGTAGATGGGGGTGGTTGATGAAAGGCCGTGCCCGTCAGTGAACCGGCGGAGTACGGTCCCCCTGCAGTTAGTGCCAGCACAGCCCCAAGAGGTGTGTCTGGCATTGTAGTCACCCACCAGCACAATGCTGGCGTCAATACCCCATAGAACCACCAGGTCCACCACCGATGGGGTGACCCCAGGTAAACCGTAGACAGTCGCGATTGTGGTTGAATACGCGGCATCTAGCAGCCTCACCTCCACGACCTCCAAAGACGCGAATCCGACCACCCGTTGGTGCTGAAGAGTCACCCGGACTAACAAGGCCACGCCCCCTCCCTCCGGTAACCACCTCAGTACGCCCGATGATAGAGGAACCCGGGAACCTTGAAATTGGAAACCTCCGTGAGACACGTCTCGGTCCGTAAAGCGATGTCGACGGAGGGGTCGGACATTAACTGGAAAAGTTCAGGAATTTTGTGAGTGAGCGACCTACAATTCCAAAGAAGGATATGAAGGGGGTGGTCAGATTAGACTGGACAAGGTCTCGAAAAGGTTCTTAAAGCACTTTGACCAGTAGGGGGTGGTGGTGATTAAAGCGGCCAGGTGTTCCTCGAGGTAAGAAAGGTGTGCACAGATGTTGAGGGGCGTAGAAGGTCCCAGATCTTGAACAGCCCTTTGAATAAGGAGTGAAAGTCTGAGGTCTGGTTGGAATGGGCAGGAGGGCACGCGGACCAAGCGTGGTGCGTGTGGGGAGCGGGGCCGTGGCCGGCATTGTAGGAGGCGCCCGTGCGCTCTCAGGTAACACTGGAAACGCCCAGGCGTGGGTTGGAAGGGGAGGTGGGAGTTTTCCGGGACGACCGGGGGCTCGCTGCAACGAACGAGTCTGGCTGGTCACCACCGAGCGCTGACGTGACTCGATGTACCTGCGCCTGTGCGCACAGATTCCAGCGTTGGCGGGATGAGGTTCCTCACAATTGGCACGACGTTCCAGGTCTGTGCGAGGACCCTCGCATATGGAGGACGCGTGAGGATCACCACACTTGACGCAGCGCTCCTGGCGAAAGCAACTGATGGAAGGGTTACCGAAACCCTGACAACGATGGCACTGCTGGGCCACATTCCTACGCCTGAAGGGCTTCAGGGTAATTTTCATGTGCGAGAGAACGGTCTCTCCCGAAAATCTATGGAGCTGTTGGCGCCCGACCAACGTCACCAGAAAGACCGGAAAAGACTGCTCCACCTGATCTGGCCCAGTGGGCTTTGCACCCAGGCGTGTCACCCTTTTCACTAGATATCCTTTGTTCATTAGGGCGGCTTGGATGTCTTCGCATGGTGAAGTCACTGGAAGTCTCCTAATGACGAGGCACCGGTCTCGTTCACCGTCAGTAAGAAAAGTATACGGCTGATACCCCTGAAGTACCAGCATCTCCAAGAGAGTGGAGGGGTCGGCCAACGTGTCCACGTAGAACGTGACACGATTAGCTGACCACTTTGGCTCAGTCTGGTGGTGGCCACGAAGGGATTTACTTTGAAATTCCCCTCACAGACGATTACCAGGACACTCTCGGTCCTGGTACTGGAGGGCGTGGTATGTGAAACGACCGGCTTACCAGGGGCCTTCAGTATGACCCGTTTTCCCGATAACATGCCCGAGCCCAGGGACCTGTAATCACCCTGGCTCCAGTCCCAGCCCCGACCCCGACCTGCCCGTAGCGGCCGACGTCGAACCAGACCCCGTTGGGATGGGAGTGGCTATGCACGAGCGCCTGCCTATATAAATAGGAGGCGCAAACTCACCCGAGTCGTCTGTTGGCAGATTACTGAGAGTGTCAAATCTATTCGCTGGTCGTCGAACCGGTGTTGGGTGGTTCCATGTTCGGTCCTTTTTTTATCGATCCCTCCCACTCTCTTGATGTCCCTCTTTCCGTTTCCATGTGTTTTGTTACAATATCTCCCCCGGTTCTATGCCTTCTACACATTCTATTGAGTTCAAGTCTGCCCACGAGTAGTGGACGGCTACAGTTGTACCTAACGTTTCAATAATATTTAATTATCCTCTCCCTTAATTCTGCTGTACCAGAGGGGCAGAAAATGTCCACTGGAGAAAGTTTTATTTTCGTTTTCACACCAGGGCTCCCACACCAGGGCTACGTATGGAATTATCACCGTAGCTCAAGTGGTGTACTATTATTTTCTTCGATCGACCTCGGCGTCTCTCTCTTTTCCTTTTATCTGTTTAGTGTTAGATCTACTATCCTATGTTTTCTGTTTTTTCCTCACCATCATACTGTATATTTGTATATTTTTAAAGGTCCCTGATGGCCCTATAAAGGCGATGGGGAGGGTCTTTTCATTATTTTCCCTCCCCGCACCCACTGTAACCAATTAATCAGCCCATGAGGTCACTACATGCTTTCATTATGGTTTTATAATTCGTTTTTATGTCATATTACGTTCAAGAGCCTTTTTGGGGGCTGGTGTTCGTTATGTGTATAGAGTAACTGCTTTGTGCAAACATTTTTAACTAGTGTTACAACAAAAATAAAACCTAACAAACAAATCGGGGGTGGGTGGAGGCTCTGTGTCCTTAGCGTCCCACGCAGGTCCCTTGTAAGTGGGGGCCCAGTCCTCCGGGGAGAATAGGCTCTAAGGTCCTTGGTTCATCTCCCCATTTGGGTTGGCGGCCACCTCGTCGACCGCAATTGGTATGGCAGCCGGCCCCCCACAAGTTGGTGCTGGGGGAGCGGCAAGAAACGTAGGTGTTGTTGATTGGTTGGCCGCGGGGACCAACGGCGTCTGGTCCATTAGCATGACCCCACCAGGGGTCGGGCCCAGAACCCCATCCGTTGGATCGGTCGTACCAGCTGGGGCCGTCTGCTCCCTCGTCTCGTGGAGGTGGTCCCTTTTTTGTCCGTAGAGGGAGGCATGGAAGGCTGCCCCCTTAAGTCTAGTGTGCTCATCCCCGGTTGGGGCTTCATAGTGGTCCACCACGGCGGGGGTGAAAGCAGACACACCGCATACTGCGGTGGTGGTCGTGAAGGTGACCGAAGTCAAAATCGCAAGTTATTATGCTGGTGTTAGATGCTTCTCCTGTCTGCTCGTAGGAGGCGGCGCAACCAGTAACCGGTGCATTGACCCTGGTCTCTGTGGGGCTCCACTTGTGCTCTAAGGTGACTACGTAGAAAGGTAGACCCCTCCGTCACCAGCTCCAACGAGTACAAATTGCGCAACTCAATATTATTACGTTTCCCTTGATATATTTCCTTCTGGACATGACACAAGTGTAAAAATTGGGCTTCTTGGCCCTCTTCTATGGTCTCTTTGATCAGCGCGATCTCGTAGGGGTGTAGCGGACTCGTTCCTGGTGGCTCGCTCCTTCTGTTGACATGGAGCTGTGCTACGCTGTTGGCTCCTTGGAGGAGGGGGACTTCAGCGCTGTCCATCAGCTAGCACTTCCTTGCGTTGGCTATCTGCCTCGGTGGCTTGGTGGGCACACAATTGGGAGACGGATCGTCCTGGGTGTTGCGGATTTTGAAGAGGGGGTTGGGATGAGTTTAAAAAGATGTCCAGGGTTCCATGGAGTTAATGGGAAACAATAGGATGTAGGGTGAGGCTGATATATCCATGAGGTGTATCCCGTGTAAGATACTACCTGTATCAGAATTATCTCACTTTTTATTGGTATTAACCCCTAGCAGTAAACCTGGTATAAAGAAGGACTTTCTTGGCCTATCTACATTGTAGCAATTGTCGTTCGTTTTGTAAAGTAGTATTGGGATTATCGTTTTCTATGTATTCTCCCATGGTCAGCTATTTTAGGAAACATCACATTTTTCTGATATTAAACTTTTGATATTTCAATATAAAACTTAACCCGCCTCGGTGGCTTAGTTAGCTAACGCACTAGTTTTGTGTTGAGCTAGACTTCCAAGGACAGGGAGATCAAGGTTCGAATCTCGGTTGGGTTAACTGGGGTTGTTTTTGTCTAAATGATTTTCCACTTTCCCTCCATGCAAATGTGGGTTCACTTCCTCTAAATTAAACCTTCCTAATTCCTATATCATTAGCGTAATTACTACATAAGCGTATATTACCCAAATGGGTAGTAAGATGATGTGCTAAATAAATAAATAAATACAAAACTTGTGAACTTAAAGGATAATCTGTATGACAGGCGTATGCACACATATCCTTAGTTTTCCACAACTCATGTGTACACCCTTAGTTTTCCACCACACAAACAGAGCAGTTGGCTGTCTTAATCCTTCTACTGGTGATAACGGTGGGATATAAAGTAGAGGAGTTAGTTTTACTACTACATATGCATACACACCCTTAGTTTTCCACCACACAAACAGAGCAGTTGGCTGTCTTAATCCTTCTACTGGTGATAACGGTGGGATATAAAGTATAGGAGTTGGTTTTACTAATACACACGTATATACACTCTTAGTTTTCCACTGCTAAACCACAGCAGTTAGGTGTCTCAATTCTTCTGTTGTTGATTATATATACCCTTGTCTCCCAGAGCCTGCGACTGAGTCGAGATATCCTTGTGGGGACCGGTTCGGGGAAGATCATGAATATACTCTCGAGCGACTTGGCGAGGTTCGACATTGTATGCTACTACATGAACAGCATCTGGGTCTCTCCTTTATCTGTGCTCATTCTGCTCTACTTAGTGTGGATTGAGGCAGGACTAGCTGGTGGTCTTGGGGTCCTAAGTGTCATCTTGTTTCTAGTGCCGACACAAGGTGAGTAGCATCTTGACGGGACTGTCTGAGGGTCTCGGGACCCTGATTGTCAAATTGCTGCTATTTTAGACACAAGGTGAGTCTTGGTGGAACTGTTTGAAGAGCTTGAGGCCTTGTGTGCAAACTTGCTGCTAGTTTCAACACAGGATGAGCCTTGGTGGGATTTTCTGTAGGTCTTGGGGCCCTGAGTTTCCTATCGTTGTTATTTGAGGCACAAGGTGAGACTTAGTGGGACTGTCTAGAGGCCTATATACCATAAGTGTCAACACAGAGTGACCCATGGTGATCTATCTGAAGGGCTTGGGGCATCCTTCTGTACCACATTAAACAACTAATTATTTTATCAGACATACAAGCTATTGGTTACTTAATTATTTAACTTTCTCTTCACATATAGGCCCTAAGTATCAGCCAATTATACATTTTTCCAAGGATGACGAAAACTTTTTAAAAAAAGGGGTGGTGGATACGTGTAGGTGTATCTTAATAGAACTTCAGACCCATATCTGAGCAAAAGAATTAGATACAAATATACATATACATGAAAGTGACCCCCTCTCCTTCTGATTGTCCCCAAATCGTCAAGTTTTCTACCATTTTCTACAACCGCTCAGTGAATAACGCACTCTTTTCAATACCATGTTTAACTATTTGTTAAACTTAGCCTATTTCTGCAAGAGGAGTTCTACGTATCGACGTCAGACTGCGCTCAAAACAGACGCTCGGCTGGGAATAATGAACGAGGTCATCACTGGTATGAAGATTATTAAAATGTATGCATGGGAGAAGCCATATTCGAAGCTCATCGGAAATGCTAGGAAGTAAGAGCAATTCTATCCACATGCACTAGCAATATGCTATAGTATACCTATTACAACAAATTAAAATAGAATAAACACAAAATAACAAAACACGATAGTATTTTGGGTCAAAAACTAATAAAGTTTAAATCATTTATTTAATAGAAATTACAGTTAATTGTTCTTTGAATATTATTACGGTAGAGTGCCAATAGGCCAGTTATTAGCAACCCGATTATATTAACAAGGCGAACAGGATGTGAACGGTAATTTTAAAGAAATTTGACATAATTCTTATGAATGTAGGACATGAAAACCCACCAAGGAAAAAGAAAACACAAAAGATTGAATGGCTGTTCAGAGATTGAAATTCAGCCTCTCAGATCAGTACCGCAATGAAAATAAAACGCACACTCGGCCCTTTCGGTGAAATATTTTTGGAGTTAAACAAAAGTGGTCATGTATATATATATATATATAGACAGATATATAGATACAGAGAGGGAAATACATATTGAGACTGTGAAAATGTAAATATCTTGATCTTTAAGCAATGAACTGCTCGAGATATTTATTGGACTTAGTTATCGCCATGGTTTATGAGTTATATTACATTCCACTTGCACTTTTGGACTCATGAGTCAAGGTAGTGTTCGTGAGCATATCATCTGGAAAAATTCGCGAAGTCACAGAGGATACAAATTGGGAAGGATCTGGGACTTTCTTTTTGCCTTTCCCTCGAGCTGTTTCAATTCACTTTTCAGTATAGAGAACATACCGGATCAAATACAATCATCTTGGGCAATTTATCAGTCTTGTTTCATGTTATGACAGTCAACATAATACATCTCTCTCTGAAATAGATAAACATTGCTACATTCATTTGTAGAAATCAACAAGATAGCTTAATTCCTTCTAAAAGTGTTCATGAACTCAACACAGTAACAAGAGGGAGTGTCAATTGATGCATGTGTGTCTGTTCTATTTTTCAGAGCTGAAATAGTTGAGCTTAGGAAGATGTCTTACATGCGAGGCATGTTCATGGCTCTGAACATTTGCTCTAGTCGTACGGCTCTCTTTGTTACCATGATATCGACTGTGTTACTAGGAGGGGTGCTATCTGCAGACAAGGTAATTAAAACATCTTAATGCAACATGTACATTTTACCATCCCAACTAACAAGATGGGAGATTTATAATGTTTTATGTTTAGGTATTCGTGTTTGCCTCGTATTTCAATACAATATGTCTCAATATGACGACACCCTTTGTGAGGGCCTTTGCAGAGCTGGCTGAAGCTTCCGTCTCACTCACTAGGATTGAGGTAAATTTGTCCTGGGATAGCTCATCAAACGTAATTAAATATTGAATTTCTACAAAATCAATTGTTATTTGCTACAATATATTGTAAAATGTAGAATTGCCTACCAACTATGATACATAACTAACTAAATTGTAAATGACACTGCCCACCCGCCCACATGGAATGCGGAGGGAATCTAGTTGATCTGGGATGGTTCCATACTCTGCAGCTATTAGATATAATGTCAAACGAGCATTCATTTTGTAGTTTTACTTTTGAAGAAGGGGAAATATATATTCTATATACACACACAGTTTCTCCTTCTTCAAAATCTACATGTACACATTTTATAATATATACACAATATAAGGATATATCATATTATTATTTAGGCCTATTTATACTATATTTTATATATTATACTATATATTATACATATTGCAAATATATTATATACATATTGTATTCAAGTATAGGGAGGTGTGTAGACAATTGATGAGGATGGATTAAGTACGAAGTTATTTTTTAAACTATATGCATAGTTTCTTGCCTACCCCGTAAGGGAACAGCCTGTTTAGATGTAAGTATGTTATGTATGTATGTATGTATGTATGTATGTATGTATGTATGTATGTATGTATGTATGTATGTATGTATGTATATACGTACGTACGTATGTATGTATGTATGTATATTATAATTTACATTATATAATATATTATGTGTTTAAAATATATTATGCATACATGTTATATTATTATATTATATTTATTTAATTTAAATTAGTTGAATTGTGGTAAGGGGTACTCATAATTACAGTGACTTGCGTCCTGTGTGTTTATATGTATATATAAATAATATGTAGATAAATATCTAATGTACGTCCCAAGTCTGTCTTGTGGCAATGAGGTAGGAAAGCTCGGTTTTTATTTGTTTTGTTTTTTGTGTTGACTCAAAGGACTTTATGACTCAAGAAGAATTTTCAAAGGATAAGCCGACACAGGGTATCGAGCCTCCTCCTATAGGGACAGCTGTACTTATAAATAAAATGGTAGCGAGGTGGAAAGATTCCTCTACTGACAACACACTTGAAGATATTAGCATGCGAATCAAGCGGGGGAAACTGGTAGCAGTGATTGGACCAATTGGATCTGGAAAAGTATACACACACAATACTGGGCTATAAAACAATTCAAGCTTTAAGGGAACATTTGAAAACCTTGAATGGAGTTAGTTGAATTTACCTGTATCTAGTTATAGACAATGAGTTATTGAAGTTACTAACTTACTATATTACCCACTTGAATGGCCGAATGGTCTAAGTCGCTATTCTAACAGTAGACTAGGCCCCTGATGACAGGGAGATCAAGGTTAAAATCTTGATCGGGTGTTCTGAGTAAGGTTTTCTAAAATGTTTTTCCACTCTCTCTCTCTCTCTACATGCGAATGACGGTGCATTTCTTCTAAATATAACCTTCCTAAAACTACTAGCGTAACTAGTACATAAGCGTATAACCCAAATGGATACTAAGATGCGATGCTAAAAAAAACTTAATATATCTGTTTGCCAAATTCTGTATCGTGTTTTCCTGCAGAGCTCCCTGATGGAGGCTATGTTGGGAGAGCTCTCGATAAGATCAGGATCTTGCGTCGTGAACGGCAAGATCTCATACGCCTGTCAGGAGCCATGGGTGTTCGGGTCCACCATCAGACAGAACATCGTGTTTGGAAGCACGTTCAACAAGACACGCTACGACGAGGTGTTGCGGGTGTGCGCTCTGCTACCCGACTTGGAGCAGTTTCCTCAGAGAGACCTGACTTTAGTCGGGGAGCGAGGCTCTTCGCTGTCAGGAGGGCAGAAGGCGAGGGTTAATTTAGCGAGGTTAGACTATATTTTCTATTATGGCACTATTTTGTAAGCCGGTGGCCAGCTTTCATTTGACCGACTGTGCCATTAGGAACGATTAAGGTGGAATGTAGGGGACGCTAGAAAAGGCCAATTTTTTAAGAAAAGCATTTTTTTTGCTAAAATAAATAAAATATTGCTTCAGTACAAACATAAAGTTAAATTGTCTTCACTTGGTGATAGCAACATTACTTGAATATACGTCACTATCATATTATTAGTATTTTATAAGAAACTTTTTAAATTAAGAGAAAAGTTGACATTAAATTCCAGGACATCCTTGAAAGATATTAAACAACTGACGATATCACCATGTGAAACTAAATTAACTCTATGTTTGTACTGAAGCAGTATTAGATTTTTTATACAAAAAAAAGTGTTTTTATTTAAAGAATGTAAAAACTGACCTTTTCCTCCATCTCAATTAGATTCAATTATAATCAAACACCTTTCAAAAAGCATTTTTTTTTTAATGGCACATATAAATAATATGTTAATTCTTCCAACTTAAAAAAGGGTTTGTTAACAATACTTACCCTTAATTTTGGCAACTATTGGTTTATTGTGTTATCATGTGTACTCTACGTGTTTAATTCAAAATGTAATTTGATTGCAGAGCTGTGTACAATGAAGCTGATGTATATCTACTAGATGTACCCTCTATCCGCTGTAGATACACACGTGGGAAAACACTTGTTCGATGAATGTATCAACTCCTACCTGAAACACAAGACACGGATACTAGTTACACATCAACTGCAGTACCTGAAAGATGCGGACACTATTATCATACTAAATAATGTAAAACATCGCTTCACAAATTACCATAGCAGAGGATACTCTACATTAGTTTAGAATAAAACATATTAAAACACAATTTAACTCACTATAAATATACAATTATAGCTAATTTCTTGTTGTATTTATTATTTATAAGGTCACACATACTCATTCACATGTGTTTCCAACATTTTATGATGGTTAATCACGAAACTTAATTATAGTTGAAATATTATATATGTTTCTTTGGTTTGTATTTAAGTGAAATCAGTATGACATTTTATATCTGTGAGTATTCAGAAATTGACTTTGATGGGGTTATATCTGTACCTTTTTTCACTTTAAACATTTAACGGTAACCTTTTTAAATATCCAGTCGTTAGTTTAGTCTTAAAATGTATCCTTTAAATTCGACACATCCTCACTACTTATGTTATATAATAAATATATTCGTGTTAACGCATAGCCCAGTTTTATGGAATGATCAGAGAGTAATAATGTACTGTTGCCCAGGGTACGCCTGAATATACTATTTGTACATTATTTCTGTGGAGGCACTTTCCATGTTCCGATGAGATGAGATGATCGTAACAATGATTATAAGGGTGTGGAACCAGTAGAAACTCTTAACCCAACTTAATCCTATCCAACTTTGGTGCCCGTATGGATAATTTCACTTTCGATAAAAATAGGTGAGATTTGAACCCTGAGACCCCTGGTTGGTAGACAGTTGTGCGGACCACCATATCAAGGGACCAGTTGAGTTATTGTCTTATAGTTGCAACCCGAACGTGTAGAGAGACGTGGTGACAAAAAGAAAACATAAAATTAATATTCTTTAAGATCTCATTAATAAAATCTGCTATCATGACTGGAGAAGGAGCGACCTATTTGTATTCCCCCATCTCCCCCCTGATAGTTTTATGTATTCAGTGGTTTCATCATAACCTTGTATTGTTTAGCACTCCGATATTAATATGAATGTTCTGTGCAAATCTAATTATTGTTTTCTTTCAAGGGTAAAATCGAGTTGGAAGGGACATTTGAGGAGTTGATGTGCAGTAACATTGATTACGCCAGACTCCTGGGAGTGGACGAGTCTCTGGTGGTGGGGGAGGAGTCCTGCGAGGAGGATCTGGGGGACATTCATCAGTTCCGTAAAGTGTCCCGTCTCATGAGGGAGCTGTCACGCATGTCTATTATGGTACACATATAATTTGTTCGTGAGGCACACAAGGGAACAATACTGTGCTTTTAAACATGTTTTTGTGTTCATTAAGAACGAATGAATACCATTCTACTGAAGCTTAATAAAATTAATTATAGATAAAAATGGAATATTTTCTAAATTATTACAAACACATCAATGTAAAATATGTTTTAAATATTGGTTTATATTGTCCTTTTCTAGTAATGACGTGTACTTTACTTAAACATATGAGCATATAGAATCAAATAGAAACGAAAGTTTAATCACAGTCATAGCATTGACAATGAATAATTATGGCTTCGGACAAAACTAAAACTAGCCTGGGCTGAATGTTTATATATTTAAAACATTTTCAATTTAATCATAATTATTAATTTATATATAACATTTTAAATCATGATAATAACTGACGTTAATTTATTATTCTATTAAAACAAACATTATCTTTCCTCAGAGCAAACTATCCAATAAGTCTGCCTTGATAGAAGAAGAGGACTTGGGAATCACTCAAAACAGGCGACGCAGGTCTTCTATCTATCCTAAAGTAGAACGTTCGTTGCTGCTGGATTATTTTCGCTGCGGGGCAAGCAGAGCTGTGCTAACAATGACTGCAGCACTTTTCTTTCTCACTCAAGCCGCCTGCAGCGGAGCAGATTACTGGACATCTTTCTGGTACATTATTTGATCTGAGGGGGTAAATATCTTGGTTGCCAATATATTCTCGACATTTACAAAATATTATATAATTAATTTTGCTTTATAATTCATCGTAGACTTTCTTAAGCACATATTTATCTTAATTTAGTATTTAGGAAGCATTTTTACTTGAGTCAACAACCTCTAGTTCTATACATTCAGCTTTATCGATATCTAATCTAGTATCTATGATCAAACTGCTGCGCCGAGCGAGATTAGGGCTGTGGAGGGTAAAGTTGCGGATTCAAATCACCCTCAAAAACATGATTGTAGTATATTTTTATACTCCTCTATAATGCCTATACTGTTATGAACCTAGTGAAATTAAAAAAACTCGTTATTTCTTATTTAGAAACTTTTTTTTTATTTCTGGCATTCCCCTGTTGGGGTAGTTCACCACAATCCCCCCCTCTCATGTCTAACCTCATACAGGCAAGCGCACACACACACACATATATACATAAACAAACACACATACACAAATACGCCCCTGGGCGCATTGAAATATGCTCGATTTGTCATCGCCTAACTAAGAGAGAGGAAAGAACCAATTACAATTTGATTAGTTTTTTTGTTTGTGATTCGTCAAGCTCTCTGGTCCAAGACAAGTTAATTCTTATTCCAGGACGGTCCAAGAGGAGACGAGGCACTACCACCACTTTACAAACAACTACTCTGGAGTCGAGGCTAACGACTCGTTACTACAGGAGTCGAACTTCATATTGGAAAGATATGATCTTTACAGCACCGAGTTCTGCCTTTACATGTACTTGGGAATAATCCTAGTAATGTTTGTAGCCTCGATAGTTAGGTCTTTGGCTTTCTACGAAGTCTGCATGCACAGTTCCAATAACATACACGATGCTATGGTCAGTAGCATTCTCAGAACGGAAGTAAGATTCTTCGACGTGAATCCCTCAGGTAACCTTGGAAGTGTGAAGTAGGTATTAAATAAAACTAGGATTTGGGGCAGATACAATGATCCCATTCATGAAATATCTCCTAGCTAGAATACAAACTGAAACAATAAAGCCTGGAAAACAGAATGAGCCATTTCAAAAATTAATTATACTCTGTGTTACTGTTTATGACATGGAATTTGCATTCAATGGATGAGCCCCATAAATTTGGGAATGCCATACTGTTTACAAAGACACAGGTGACCTGGCGGTCTAGGGGAAAGGTGTCTGACTTCTGTGCTGGCGGCCGGGGTTCAATCCTTGGTCCCGGCATAGATTTATCTGATTACCAAACCCTTCCTTCACCTCTGACAAGACATCTTGTGAATGTGGGGAGTGCCAGGCCTCCACCGTGGTTCGAATTCCACGTTAAACTGTAGGTCCTTCAGTTCATTTCACAATCACCCTACCATTACACATTAGCGTAAGTGCGTATAACCCGAACGGGTAGTAAGACGTGGTGCTAATAATAATAATACAAAGACACAGTTGATTATTTATTGGGGGTTTGACGATTCCATTTGATTATAATACAAATCACACATGGACAAGGGAATTTATAGTAGCCGGAACTTTGGTCGAATGGCGTACTTACGATCTGTCAGCATTTCAAATCATGAATTATGTTCACTAAAAGTTATAACAATTTAACGTGTTGCGATTCCTCAATTTTTATTCTTTTGTCTGAAGGTAATTTCATAAGTTGAATGGTTTGTTAAGAGTCGTAACATTCTGATTGTTAGAGCAGTCTGCTTAATGTTCCTTCCACCCCATTTTATTCCAGTATATGCATATATTTGATGATAATTACCTGAAATATCTGATTTTAGGTCGAATTTTGAATAGATTTTCGAAAGATACCTCCACTACAGATGAAATTCTCTCAAAATCCTGCTTGGACGCAATGCAGGTAGGTACGCACATGTATAAAATTATTTAATCAATGATGGTTAGAATCCAAATTCGAGTAAATAGGCCTATTTATTGAACACAAACTGATATCTTGACTTCAAAACAAGCAGCGCAACAAGAATGAGACCAATCCGTCCACACAGTTCTATGAGTCTGGTGTAGCAATAAAATTTGACAACTGTCCCCAGATGTGTCTGCTGCTGTTCGGAGCGTTCCTCCTAGTCCTGGTCGTGGACTACGTATTTTTGGCTCCAGCCTCCCTAGTCGTGGGCGTGCTCTATGTATTAAGAAGAATATACCTGAGGTCATCGGTTATTCTCCGAAGATTGGAAGCTTCATGTAAAATTAGCAGTATTATTATATTTAGTGCGATCTTAAGTGGCATTGCACACTAACCTGAGCTGGGCACCAAAACGTGGTAGCCGAGTTGTAGCGATAACTGATGTAATAAGTGTCCACTAACAATGTAAAATATACCTATAATATATATATTCCTTACGTCCGTAGTAAATTATGTGTAGGCAATAACTTTAATGAATGTAATTTAGTAAGGCCTAGTTCAAATGTTCGAAATTTAGTGGAGATTTCTTCGTTCTTATAAACCAATATGTATTGCATCCTTCTAGGCAAAAGTCCTGTCTTCACTCACCTTCACTCAACCCTAAAAGGACTTTCAACTATCAGAGCTTACGGAGCTGAGAAAGTTCTCACAAATGAGTTCGATGAGCACCAGGTGAGACTGCATTTTAAAATACTAACGCACGTCTATTTCCGATTTGATAGAGTGTTGACTTGTCTTCGTAAGCTTGTACCGGAAGTTTAATTTCTTTTAACTCCAGGTACGTAAACAGGGAAAACATACAAAGATATAAAACCAGCGAAAGGAAATATAATGATGGAGATTAATGAATAGGCTTTAATGAGATTAGTAAATATTGACGCATACATTAAAAATGATACAGGCACCGTCCAGTTAGTGAAGTTTTAGGCTAAATATGAATCTCGAAAATTGATAACTCCTAAGCTTGTTATCTAGTGTTCCCACTCAATTGTTTTCAAGGCGGGAAGCGCCAACATTAGTACAACACAGGCAAATCCCTGGTTAATCTTGGTATGGGTAGCCTCACAATTAGAAACAAAAATGAAGTATTAGTCAATAAACAATTACACTTACAAGAATACCCTACACTATAAGTTAACCAGTTAACTTGGTTAAATAATTTAACAGTCTTACTATTGGGTAAGAAGACTACCCATGCTAGTGAGGCTAGCTTATTTCATTTCAATTTAGTTACAATAGTTCCAGGTTATACAGTGTTTATTCCGGCTACACATATTCCGGTTAGACTGTGGAAGAAAGTTCCAATCCAGGGCTCTAGGCCAAGAAAATAATGATCCGGCCAATAACCAAATTGGTCTGAGCCAGACTAGAGGTGATAAAACCGGAGACGGTCGACTAACAAACCCAGAAGGGGGAGACACGCCCTCACAAATGACGATATCAAAATTAGTAACAAACGCGAGCCATGCCTGACGGGTAAAGAAACCCTCAAGTTGAACAACAGTCATGAAATAGATCTACAAACGCGAGCCATGCCTGACGGACAAATAGATCCTAAGTTGAATAACAGTTATTAAATAGCTCTACAAACGCGAGCCATGCCTGACGGACAAATAGATCCTAAGTTGAATAACAGTTATTAAATAGCTCTACAAACGCGAGCCACGCCTGACGGACAAATAGATCCTAAGTTGAATAACAGTTATTAAATAGCTCTACAAACGCGAGCCACGCCTGACGGACAAATAGATCCTAAGTTGAATAACAGTTATTAAATAGCTCTACAAACACGAGCCATGCCTGACGGACAAATAGATCCTAAGTTGAACAACAGTCATGAAATATCTCTACAAACGCTCGCCATGCCTGACGGACAAATAGATCCTAAGTTGAATAACAGTCATGAAATATCTCTACAAACGCTCGCCATGCCTGACGGACAAATAGATCTTAAGTTGAACAACAGTCATGAAATATCTCTACAAACGCGAGCCATGCCTGACGGGCAAAGAGATCCTCAAGTTGAACAACAGTCATGAAATATCTCTACAAACGCGAGCCATGCCTGACGGGCAAAGAGATCCTCAAGTTGAACAACAGTCATGAAATATCTCTACAAACGCGAGCCATGCCTGATGGGTAAAGAAACTCTCAAGTTGAATAACAGTCATGAAATAGCTCTACAAACGCGAGCCACGCCTGACGGGCAAAGAGATCCTAAGTTGAATGACAGTCATGAAATAGCTCTACAAACGCGAGCCATGCCTGACGGGCAAAGAGATCCTCAAGTTGAACAACAGTCATGAAATAGCTCTACAAACGCGAGCCATGCCTGACGGGCAAAGAGATCCTCAAGTTGAACAACAGTCATGAAATATCTCTACAAACGCGAGCTATGCCTGACGGACAAATAGACCTTAAGTTGAACAACAGTCATGAAATATCTCTACAAACGCGAGCCATGCCTGACGGGCAAAGAGATCCTCAAGTTGAACAACAGTCATGAAATATCTCTACAAACGCGAGCCATGCCTGATGGGTAAAGAAACTCTCAAGTTGAATAACAGTCATGAAATAGCTCTACAAACGCGAGCCACGCCTGACGGGCAAAGAGATCCTAAGTTGAATAACAGTCATGAAATAGCTCTACAAACGCGAGCCATGCCTGACGGGCAAAGAGATCCTCAAGTTGAATAACAGTCATGAAATAGCTCTACAAACGCGAGCCATGCCTGACGGGCAAAGAGATCCTAAGTTGAATAACAGTCATGAAATAGCTCTACAAACGCGAGCCATGCCTGACGGGCAAAGAGATCCTCAAGTTGAACAACAGTCATGAAATAGCTCTACAAACGCGAGCCATGCCTGACGGGCAAAGAGATCCTCAAGTTGAACAACAGTCATGAAATATCTCTACAAACGCGAGCTATGCCTGACGGACAAATAGATCCTAAGTTGAACAACAGTCATGAAATATCTCTACAAACGCGAGCCATGCCTGACGGGCAAAGAGATCCTCAAGTTGAACAACAGTCATGAAATATCTCTACAAACGCGAGCCATGCCTGACGGGCAAAGAGATCCTCAAGTTGAACAACAGTCATGAAATAGCTCTACAAACGCTCGCCATGCCTGATGGGCTAAAAGCCCACAAGTTTAGTACCACAATAAGGCAGACAACAATCATGGCGAGAAGCGCCTCAAGTAACTCAAGGAGAGCCGACCAACACCCAATAAGGCACACTGCTAGGCCTGGAATATCCTAAACAGCCCCTTTGTCTGAAGGCACTGCTGACTACAACATGGGCGTGCAGGCCATGGAGTGGGACACACTACTACCTAAACTGTAGGTCTAAAGGACCCAGCATATATCAGTGACATAGAAAGTCACCAATGGCTAGCACTGTGAGCCAGAAAGTTTAAGAATAAACTACATTTACATGAAACACATAAAAGTTATTAATGCGCTCTTGAATAATTAAACTAATCCTAAAACCTAACCACGGCCATTACAGCCATCTACTCCCTACCAATACTTGATTACAACGCTGTGGCAGCCTTCTTCCGCCGATCAGGCCAGTCCCTTGGTACCATCGTTTCTTCCTCCCTGGAGTCGTAAACATGTCTTGATCGAAGATACGTGTTGTATCTGGGATAACAATGAAGTAATATGCTCGTGTTTTGCAAGCCACGGTGTCTTATAGCGCCAGAGATAGAAGAGTAGTGAGGGGGAGGACGTCCCATGAAGCTCACTTTGGCACGTACGCCATAACCAGCGAAAACTGCTGGTGGTGCGCCGCCAGTAATATTTAGCACCGCGTCCTACTACCCATTCGGGTTGTACGCTATAAGTACTAATTACTCTAATGGATTAGGAATTGGGAAGGTTGAATTAGAGGAAATGAACCCACGTTTGCGTAGAGGGAGAGTGGAAAACCATTTAGGACAAACCGCCCCCAGTTCACCCGACCGAGATTCGAACCTCGATCTCCCCGTCCTCAGCAGTAGAGCTCAACACGACAAGCGCGTTAGCCAACTACGCCACCGGGGCGGGTGCGCCGCCAATAATTCAGTCAGACGAATTAAAAGCTCGGCCCGGCGAAGTGCGGCGTCGCTGGCCGAGAGAATAGCTTGGCACGTCTAATGGAACTCATGTTCAGCGAAGTTGTTGTTGTTGTTATTGTTGTGGCGAGGAATGTAACATAGACATGTATAGCTATGAGCGTATTTTCAGCCATCCATATACATTTTATTTCAAGACCGTTATTTGTGGCAGTTTATTTGGGTTGTACGGGATTTGGGCTAGTGAAACCGTTACAAACGTCTTCTACCAGAACAAGTCAATGAGGTCAGTTATTGAATAAAAAACACCTGCCTAAAGGAATAGGGTAAAAAGGCTAGTTCTGGCACAGTTTTTGAGGCGACGTTTCCAGATTGATTCCCCTTCCGGTCCGATGGTGTTGACACTTCTACACCCCACCAAGTCAGTCCCATCCCTCACTCTGCAGCCAATGATTACCAACCTCCAACCCTCCCCTTTTCCCACCGAACCAAATGAGCACTAACCCCCACTACCACCCCCCATAAACCTCACAGCCAATATGCATCTAACCACCTCCTCTAGGATAGCGTATTTACGATTGTGGATTCACGATGGTGGATCCCCTCCAAGCCTTACAACCACTGACCTGATTCAAAATTGTGAATCTCTTACCCTCTTCTAAACCATTTATCCAATGAGCGTCTAGTACCATCCTAAATAATGTACGTATATATGTATGTATGTATGTATGTATATATGTATATATGTATGTATGTATGTATATATGTATGTATGTATATTATGTATGTATGTATATATGTATGTATGTATATATGTATATATGTATATATGTATGTATATATGTATATATGTATGTATGTATGTATGTATATATGTATGTGCGGACGTACGTACGTATGTATGTATGTTACGGATTGATTTGATATATGTACTGCATGTTTGTTTGTATTGTATTATTTTCTATCATGTATGCATGTAGGTCCGACTGGGTGGTGCATCAATCTAGCAACGTCACATCAAACACTGAACCAGAACTTGCCTTTTTAACCTAATCACAGGCCTAGGATAATAATGGATTATATCAAAATGAAATCCATTCATATTTTTTAATTTCTTTCTTATTCGATTTCCAGTATAATATGTAGGATGAGATAGGTATATATAGATTATGATTATAAGGGGATTATTAATGCAAATATATATATTTTTTATTTAGCACCGCGTCTTACTACCCGTTTGGTTTATACGCTTAAGTACTAATTACGCTAATGGATTAGGAATTGGGGGGGTTGAATTTAGAGGAAGTGAACCCGCATTTGCGTGGAAGGAGAGTGAAAAACCTTTTAGGAAAAACCATACCCAGTTCACCCGGCTGAGATTCGAACCTTTATCTCCCCGTCGTTGGCAGTCGAGCTCAACACGACTAACGCGTTAGATAACTACGCCACCGAAGCGGGTCTTCATGCAATTAAAATACAGCCTAAGCTCAAATATAAAAAAAGGTTTATCAATCATACTTTTAAAATTATTGTAACATTTTTATATTACACATTTTCTTGGCTCTAAAATGCTTCACACTTAATGATTTTGTTGTTAAATACATTTTAAAGTTTAAAATTAGATTTTTCTAAGCATAATTGATTTCTACTATAAGTCCATTTAAAAATACTTCATATACATTTTATTTGTTAAAGAAGTTGCATAATGTTAATAATTGTATCAGTAAAATTTCAATGGCTTCGGTGTCCGCGTGGTCTACTCTAAGTCACTAATTTAGCAGTAAACTAAAATGCCAATGATGAGGAGATTGAGTTTCGAATATTGGTAGCACGTACTGAGGGTGGTGTTGACAAAATGTTTTTACACTTTCCCTCCACGCAAATATGGGATACACCACTTCCTAAATCGTTAGAGTATTTAATTAGTACATAATTTTACAGCCCAAATGAGTAGTAAGACGTGGTGCTAAAAAAAAGAGCTTAATTTTAAATTATTATTACTATTATTATTTGCACCGCGTCTTACTACCCGTTTGGGTTACACGCACTTACGCTAATGTGTAATGGTAGGGTGATTATGAGATGAAATGTAGGACCTACAATTTAAAGTGGAATCCAAACCACGGTGGAGACCTGGATTCCTCACATTCATAAGTTGTGTATAATACACGTCTTGTCAGAGGTGAAGGAAGGGTTTGTTAATCAGATACATCTGTGCCGGGACCAAGGATTGAGTCACGGACCCCAGAACAGAAGTCTGACACCTTACCCCTAGACCACCACGTCACCCAAAATTTTAAATTAAATTGTGTCTCAAGTTGAATGAAATTCGCATTCAAACTTTTCTTCACTTTAATCATAAAGTTTACAAAATTGAATCTATTTCACCTAGTCAAGATAAAATATTATTTACACACCAACCAGGTCAACCGCTAATTTGTTTTTCTTGGCGTGTCCTCCAAGGACTTACATAGCTCAGCGTACTATGCCAGCATATCGGCTTCAACAGCATTCGGATTCTACCTAGACATAACCTTGTTCCTCTACATCACCGGGGTCACATTCTGCTTCATTGTATTTGAAGGTAAGTATAATATACTAAAATAATACATTATTGATTTCAGTTATCATTATTAGTATATTCCTCTAATTTGTAAATGAATAATATAGTATATTTGAATGTGGTCGAATGAATACTATAGGGAGGTTTAACTATATATTGGGTGACCTGGTGGTCTAGGGGTAAGGTGTCGGACTTCTATGCTGGGGGTCCGGGGTTCAATCCTCGGTCCCGGCACAGATTTATCTGATTACCAAACCCTTCCTTCACCTCTGACAAGTCGTGTATTAATCACAACTTGTGAATGTGGGGAATGCCAGGCCTCCACCGTGGTTCGGATTCCACGTTAAACTGTAGGTCCTCCATTTCAGCTCACAATCACCCTACCATTACACATTAGCGTAAGTGCGTATATCCCGAACGGGTAGTAAGACGCGGTGCTAATAATAACCATGTATTCATATGATTGTTTACTGCGCTAAAGGTTCGTTTGCAAGCGACGTCGGTCTGGCGATCAGTCAGCTGTTGTCCGTCGTGACTTTGGCTCAGATTGGTATCAAGCAGGCAGCAGATGTCGAAAACAACCTCACGTCCGTGGAGAGGGTGCTTGAATACACCAACCTGAAAGCAGAGAGTAGAATAGAAAGCCCCCCAGGTATGTGCCATTAGAACAACCTAGCAATACTAACATTATTTATAGTTTGGTAGTAATATTAAGTCAAAACTTTCACATTATTCTCATGGGACTAATATATACATACCACAAAATAGATGTTCATAATAACCTAAGGTACATCTAGTGATTTATAACGTCCTCGTCACTTATCACATACCCTTAAAACAGTTCTAGGGAACCTATTACATCCCTAGAGACCATCAAAGTTATCTTCAAGGGATACTTGAACTCCTAAGAACTCCTAACATATCCACAACGTATGAAATAAATCATCTAATGATTTCAATAAATATCAACACACAGGTTGCAAATCTTTTAATTACTGAGATGTCCGTATGGAGGAGACAACATTCCAATTAATTTAAACCAGTTGAAAGCTGACAACTGGACCTGGGTTCAATTCTGATGTCTAGCCGTAATTTTTCAACCAATTTAAATTAACATCTAATGATTGTTGAAATTAACGCCAATCCCAGATGGTTCTCAATTCCAAATTATTCTTACATAGAAGTTATCGATAAATAAAGAAACTCCACCTATACTAATGTTCCTGTACTAAGCTTGATAGTGATTGACCTGTCAAATGTTAACCATCCTCTTCTGATCTCCTGCCCCTATTATTTGCTATAACAGTTTAGCCATCACCTGTGTTCAGGTACTATACAACCACACATCATGTACTAATCACCTGTGTTAAAGTACTATACAACCACACAGCGTGTACCCATCACCTGTGTTAAAGTACTATACAACCACACAGCGTGTACCCATCACCTGTGTTAAAGTACTATACAACCACACATCATGTACTAATCACCTGTGTTCAAGTACTATACAACCACACAGCGTGTACCCATCATCTGTGTTAAAGTACTATACAACCACACATCATGTACTCCCCACCTATGTACTCGTACAATCACCATACAATATAAAAGTGTTTACAATATAATAGCTCACACCATGCTAACAGTCAATCCAACTGACTCATTTGACTGTTCAGGCACGCACCTCCCCAGGGACTGGCCTGCGACTGGTAAAATAGAGTTCCAGCGCCTATTCTTCTATCACGACGGCAATGGATCACCTGTTGTTAAAAATCTCAATCTAACGGTCTACCCTCAAGAAAAGGTAATTTTCATTTATTCTCTCATTTCTTCATTAAAAATCATCGCATTGAATTTACACACTGTTATATGTTTTATTCGGGTTGTCATTGTCATCGTCCCTCTTTGTAGTCTCGGTTAGTTCACAGCATGGGTGCGTATCGTTTAGGAGAGCACTGGCAGAGGCCGATATAGGACGGTGTATCATGCCGGTAGGGATGAGCAGTAATGAGTAGTTCTACAAATAATTTACTCGATTACTTGTCAAAACAATCGAGTAAAATTATTGTTCGAGTAGTTTTGATTGAAAAAATCATTCGAGCTACTTTTCAACGATTTTGGTTTCATTTTTCCCCCTAAGCGTCACGTCCTACTACTCATTTGGGTTGTAAGCCCATGTACTAGCTACGCTAATGGACTAAGGATGAGTAAGGTTGATTTGATAGAAAGTGTACTTACACTTGCGTGGAGGAAAAGTGTAAAACACTTTAGTTAAAAGCTTAAGTACAACCTACAGAAGTTAGAACCTTCCATCTCCCCACTATTGGCAGTCTAGTCTATTGCAAGAGTGACGCCTCTTCTCTGACCCTTTTCTCCAGACCCTCTGTTGCCCCCCAAAAAATTAGTTCCAAGCAATTTCTTATAATATAAAAATATGTTTATTGATATTATTATGTATTATTTTAAATTAATAGTTTTTTTTGCGTGTGTTGTAAACAAATGAATAACTTTTCATCTTTTATAATTCGATTTTTTATTCTAAACAAATTAGTTACAAAAACAAAGAAATATTGAAATATTTAATAAACACGCTGCCTTGTTATGAGTCGTTAGACCTTAGTATAATCTTTATTATCTGCAATGAGGGTGTTATTTACACATATATGTTTTTCAGCCTTTCTTTAGGCAAATGCCTCATTTTTCATTTTTCCTTCGATCTGGTCGTTGATAAAATTTTGTTACAACGTATCATAAATTAATATTTTAGCGCTATTTATCTGTAACAATTGTGTGAGTATGGAAACTACTATATAGTTTTTATATCTACTCATTATAAATACAAAGTTTTAATTTTTCTATAGACTTTGTAGTTCGGATATTAACATAAATTATTCCGAGATCATTTATGAATGGGACCAATGAACAGGAACCTAGCGCCAAGTGACTTAAAACTAATAAGAATGGGGCAATCGATTAAAAAGAATCGAGTGGTTTGGGCTGTATAGTAAAAAATAATAATTGTAAACGTGATTCAAATGATTCAAAACTTGAGCTTCTATTGTATGCTGTACACTCCGTCGAGACATTCGTATTTAAATAACATGTGAAACCTTCTAATTAATTATCAAGTATGATTTTCGCCTTATTAAGCTTCTATAATTTAAAAAGGAACCCTATTAGGAAGAAAAAATTATATCAAAATATTACGGTAAGTAAACCAAATAATAAAGTCAAATTGTAGCACATATTTTGAAGATAAATAAAATGAGTATTTGTTAAAAGAAACACAGGGGCCTAGTAGTTTTACTCGAGTTTAACAGAAATAATCTAGTAGAGCCTCTTACTCTACGCGATCAAGCTACTACATTATACTCATACCTAAATCTCTATCACCTATGAAAGAATAGTTCGTTGAGTAAGTAGGTGGTACTTGGAAGCCAGATCGCACTTGTGTTGGATCAGGAATCCACCCTCAAGATTTTGCGTCAAACGTACAGTGGAAGTATTGTCTCAGTCTACTAGCATACAGCTAGGAGATACATAGAATCAAACTCATAGCAGCGAGTTATAACATTTAAAATGTATAAGGTGTTATTGAGCTCATAGTTAAACAGCTCAGTGAATACACTACTCTCATTTTTAATGAAAATCCCTCTATCTCAAAAAGATAACTAACCCTATGGGACAGCACGTGTGCGAGGGATTCTCGTGGAACCAAGGATGGTGGTGATTACCAAGTTGACGCCTGACCCTGCCTACCCAATGCCTCCGACAATGGTATCACAAAATTAACCTAGTCTCAACATTAAGGTATAAACTATAGAGGAATGGCAACATGAATATGATGACACGGTTACATAGCTGGATCATCGATAGGTTACGAGAACAATAGAAGGTTACAACACCGAAAGCTCGCCAAAGTAGCTAATAAAACTGATAGTTTTTAATTAATAACAATCATATCCACCAGAATCGTTAGTGTTGTCATTGTTTCTCTGACGTTCAGTAAGCTTCTTCGTTTCTTTTTCCCTTCTCTTCAAACCAAAGCTGATACGTATTGAAGGAAAGTACAAACATAATAAAATGTGGCCCTTTCATCCTTGGGTCATACCAACGTGCTAGTGATTTTAGTTAGACATGGAAATATTTTATCAATTCCATTAATACAATTTTCATTCGATATTGCGTTCTTATTGCTATATTATTTCTTACCGATTTATTTTTATCATTTTCACTTTTTCATGGGCTATTTTCAGTTTTGAATTGCCAACTATAATTTGTACTTAATTTCAGATGTTATTGTAACACCCCCCAATTCCCCATCATCACTCGTAAATAACAGTCAGGGATGGTAACAAGAGAGTTATTTTATTCAAGTGACAAACATATACAACTCGGTGAGACGAGTGAAACAGCTCAAAGCGTTAGGTGCTGAAAATCAGATTGAAATGAACATACTTTAATTGTCACACACAGGTTTTATGAACCATAGAAAGTATTTTAAGTAAAAAAAGGCATTATACAATATGAAAGAAGTAATAAAGGTAAGTTCCAACGTTACAAGTTGCCAGGACTGTCTCGCACCAGTCTTAACTACAAATAATCAACATTTGATACTTGCAATACACCTACTCTCGCCCATAAATGGCGGCACAAAACACATGATATAATATATTTTTAATTGACCTTCATAACACTCTCTATTTGATATCCTTAGCCCTGTCATAATTGTAACTTACAGGTAAATCAAAGATCCTAGGCATTAATAACTAATCAGGGATACAATCTTATAGATACAAAATAATTATCTAATTGCTCTTTTTGGAAGATCTCGATTATTTGAAACAATAACAATATGGCTCTATTAAATTATCGTCCTCCCAACGGAACAGGACTATATATGAATTCATCCACCAAAACATCAAACTTTAATTTTGATAACGACGCCACCAAACGGCTTACTTAAACATTTAATTACTAAAACGAAGTCTACAGTACAATTTTACCGACTTGCGGCCCCATCTTTAAATAAAAAACAATAAACTTTAAACATTACCAACAATGTTAAAGAATCTCCCAATAAATAACAAGATTATTTTAATCCTATAAAATATTAACATAAGTAGAGCCGACGAACGACGATATCACTTAATAACCGTCCTAAATGGTCGGTACCTAAAGGGTAAAAATACATCCGTTAGGCGGCGGATGAACTGAAATTTCAAGTAAAAACACAGAGAAAAAATGTCCCCCAAAGAGATCATAATGCAAAAATAAGACATATGGTTTGAACTAACAACATAAAGAATTAAAATATGTCCATGGCTTTAGGAGCCCAAATATACTAAGCCCATAGGATGTGAATTTCATTTTAATAATAGATGAGCTTAAATTTTATAATTCCAGAAACGATGATTTTGAACAAGTTAAAATTAGTTTAAGTTCAAAGGGAATAAAGAATACTCTAACATTAATCAGCTTATGACAACGTAGCTCACCTTGAAGCCAGTATGTAATATGTTACTACATCACAGAAGCCTACCATTATATATCCTATGAATCTACCATGTGTTATCAAGGCGGGGGAACAATAGGAGAGATAGGAGGGTAAAGGGTAGCATGTGTCTAGAACATATATTCCATTCACGGTAGGAATTACTCTCTGAAAGGTCTTTTTTCTTACCAATATCCTACTATATAGTAGATTTATGGTAGGGAAAAAGGCCTTTCAGAAGTCAATTCCTACCGTGAATGGAATACTGGGACATGCCATGCCTCTCCAGGCGCATGTGGAAAGAACAGTTCTATTGCAACAGTAATATTGCAAAATGTTACCAAAGTTGACCATAAGCAAATATATATATGTATTTCATGAATATATATATCTCTCTCTCTACCAGATATTTACTATAGGTTTCCCAAATTAAGGGGATTGTAATAAAACTTTATTTTTTGGACTTAGGTCGGTATAGTGGGACGCACAGGTGCTGGTAAATCATCTCTTATCTCCGCCCTGTTTCGACTGACCAGGGTGGAAGGAACCATCAAGATTGACGGTGTAGACACCAAGGATGTAGGGTTGCAGGACCTACGCAGCAGGATCTCCATCATTCCTCAGGATCCCATCCTATTCTCTGGAACTCTCAGGAGAAATCTGGACCCATTTTCTGAGTTCCCAGACTACATGCTCTGGAATACTCTTAATGACGTAAGGTTTATCATTCTTCATACTCTGGAGCGCTTAATAATGTGGGGGTTTATCTCATTGCATGCTATAAAATACTTTTAAGGCCTACCAGACTAAATTCTTTGGAACGCTCTTAAGGCTGTGAGGTTTTCCAGACGTTCTTAATGATGTCTTGATTTAGTTAAATAAAGTGAATTGTAATAAATGATAAATCAATAGTATCATATTAACAGAGATCTTCATAAATTAATCAAAAGTAATAAATACGTTTAAGTATGGACAACATAGTTATCATAAAAACATTCGAATATATTACAACGCGTTTAATTAGTACAATATAATAATATTATGTTAAATAAATAATCTTTATTCACCATCTTCTTGTATCATATTGATATTTCCGTATAAATGAATTCTGACTTAGTCACAACAAATAACTGATCATTACAAAATAGCCTTAATCTCAATCATAAAAAATCTCAGTCTATCACCATAGGATCGAAAATATTACTCTTCTAATTGAATATAGTATCAAAGCAATAGACAAGTTCAAATAATAATCCGATTGCATTCGTACGGTATCTGTTTATTTGGTTTGTATATAAATGAAAGCCTCACATGGACCAACAATGCCAAACAAATACGTAAACAAGTTAACACTCACTTGAGTGAATAAACAAATGTATATTAATGGATATTAAATGTACTCTTATTCAATCACTTACCCTCGTGGATTTCCACTTTTATGATAAAGTGACTTGACACTGATCTATCAGAAATACTATAAAAAAATCAAAACACATATTTTATCTCCTATCACGTAATCTTATTTCTCAGTACTGCAATAAATTAATGTGGTTATGACTTAAAAGTAAGAGGAAATCTACATTCGCTAGCCATCATAAATAAATTTGATATTCCACTTCCCGCAATACATATCGTATACGCTGAATCAATTCTAATCATGATTTCTCACAATAAAACTCAAATTTATTTATTCCTATCCATAAATCCAAACCCTAGTCAAATTCTTTAACTGTTTCAACTTCTCGTTCATGAAATTCCCTGACTAAATAATAAAACAATCAAAATTGAATGGTTTGAAAGTAAAACTTGCAAAAAGCCTGCGTGTGAGAGTTGTCATGATATTGAGGAATGTAAGATCTTTATGATACGTTCCAATGTGTGTGTGTGTGTGTGTGTGTGTGTGTGTGTTGTGTGTGTATGTGTGATATATATAGGGAGCTTCACTTTAGGATTAAGCTTAAAAACAACACTTTTATCACAGATTTTGTAACAATATTTTGGTATAATTGGGGTATATGTTACTTTATATTATTTGTTTTTAACTCCAGTTTTTGTCATGTTATATTGTTTATGTTGTTACATGTGTATAATTTATTTATTTATATTTTTGGTTAGTTGAAAAAGAAGGTATGAAGACTTGAACTCACCATTAAAGTAATATTATTACTATGGATTTCTAAACCGACAGTACTTTGAAACCTCATTGCGAAGAGCACCAACAGTTATTGAACTTATTTTTTTATGAATCATGATAATATATCGTAATTATAAAAGAGATGACTCAACTTGGTAATGGTACTAGACCTTCTTCATTCTGGATCCCCAAGTGAATGATAGTTTTTACTCTTCAGGTTGGGATGAAACTCCTGTTCAGCGAGAATGATGGTCTAGAGACCAATATATCAGACGGAGGAAGTAATATGAGTGTCGGACAGCGGCAGCTCATATGTCTGGCTAGGGCCATTCTCAGGAATAACAAGATACTGCTACTGGACGAGGCCACAGCAAATGTTGATCCTCTGTGAGTAGGAGTGGGAGACAGTTTAAACCATCACACTAACAAATTGATGTACTAACATCATTTGTTTCAGAGAAGCTATTACATAATATTTTATTTTTTGGGATCTGTAGGGACGAATATATTTTAATAAAATACTAATTTCAGTGTTGGACTATTTAAGAAATTAAAGGCTTCAAAATCAGATCAATAAGTAAAACAAATGGTATCACTACTTCAAAGTTACATATTTAGCACGAGTATGAAAACATAGTATATGAAGTGATTAATTAATAAATCTATATTTATTTTATTATATGTTTATTTAACGTATTGAAAAAAATTGTTGAACTTGCTGTTCTTGAAGTGGTTCATCGCCTGAATACTCTCATGAAATCTAATAGGATCCTTACTAAGGATATTGGGAGGATGGTTGTGTTATTTTGTTATCTTGTAATGTCCACAGGACTGATGCTCTCATCCAGAAGACGATACGTTTAAAGTTCGCTGATTGTACTGTTCTCACAGTGGCTCATCGTCTGAATACTATTATGGACTCTGATAAAGTTATCGTCATGGATGCTGGCAGGATGGTGGTAAGTTGAACTAACATTTTTGTTGGCACTCGTATCCTCTCTAAACATTGTAAACTAGCTCGGTATAATAGAGTTTTGGGTAAATACTGTTCTCATTTGAATTTAGTAATACAATGGATTATGGCATTATAACATACTAGCTGGAAGTGCCCAGCGTTGCACAGGTAGAAAATGAATCACTACCTTATTGAACGGCACATATTGATAAGAACAATGTTAGAAAGCTTCTAAACAGCAAAAATCATTGATGACGTGATTTAATTCTTCAGACTCGTAATATAATATTTAAAAGTTGTAAAAAATGTATTTATACTCTCACTATTCTCTTACTACGTATGTAACGTTTAAATTTAGAAGGTTTATTAGTTTTGAGGCTATCCACACCAGTTATTACGCAGTCTAAAGTTTCAAGCTCACAATACAAATATAAGTAAAAATAAACACCCGAGGGCTACATTTTACAGTGTCCCTAATAAATCATACAAAATTTAGGTTTTTTACGTTCCTTTGTTTTGGAGATACCAGCACTAGTGATCACTCCAGTTTTAGACGTCAGACTTGCAATATGTGTAAAGGCCCAAACTAAGGTTATCCTACAAGCGGAAGCCCAAACCAAGTCTCCGCTTTGTATGCTTATTGATTTTAGCTACCTGATTCAGTTGTAACAATGTGTATGGTGCGAGGCTTTCAGTGGATGTTGACTTGTGGTAATTTAGAAACAAAATAGAATAGAAACCGGATTATTACAAACTCAAGCATATATATTTTTACTTTAACATACAATCAAATCTGGATACTTATATTGCATCACCAATGTTTGGAGAAATCTAAAGCCAAGAACTATAGAAGGATGAAAATTGGCTAAAGCAAACGTAGTTTATATACAATAAACTCAAGCTGTTCATCTTGGGCGTATTTAATTTGTTTTTACATATATTCAGAGCAAATTCTTAGACCATTTGACTACCGGTATGGGTAAATCCCAAATCAAGAAACCTAAAAATATGAAACTTCGGATACTTTTAATAAACTTTGTTGGTCTGTACCTTGAACAAATCTTTCATAATCAATTAAGTCACGCGTCTTTTACCGCTTGACCACCTGTTAAGGTAGCTTAAAAACAAAATAAATCAGAAATTTTAAATTTGAACTAGACCTATACTTAAGGAAACATCAGACTATTTTTTTTAACTTTTGCATGGGCCTATATTACAAGTTTGACGTGGCTACTGGTGTGGATAGCTTCCAAACAAAAACACTTAAATTAAAACTTGGCATATATAGGCTTTGACAAATTACGGTCCTCACACTTAATATTACGTGACCTCTGGCAAGGATATTTCTAAATTCAAGGAAAATAGCAAGCTCAAACTTGGCATAGACTGGCGTACTTAAGGAAACTTTAGGGCGCGTTCATATCTGGTATATTCTGTAACTTTTAAATATGTTACGATCACTTTTTTTTTATCACCGCGTATTTTTACTCATTCAGGATATACGATTATATATCTATTACGCTAATTGTCCAGGGATGAAGAAGGTTGAATTTATAGAACGTGCACCAGCATTTGCGTGGAAATGAGCGCGGGGAAACCATTTAGAACAACCACCCTCAGTATACCCGAATGGGATTGAACCATGATCTCCCTGTCATTGGTAGTCTGGTTTATTGCGAGAGTAGCGCCTTAGACCATGTGGCCACCAAAACGGGTATGTTGTAAACAAATGCCTTAAATCACTTGGCCACCGGTGTGACTAACTTCAAAACCAATAAACGTAGAAGGGTGAAACTTTCATCAATAATTATAGTTAGTGAAACATCAGTGTGTTCACCTTTGGAGAGCTTATTATTAAATGTAGCCTATGTATCTTATTTTGGTTCCATTGTTTCATCGTTTGTTTTAAAGTCTTGTTTTGATTTATACTCTTACGGACACGAGGTAGCTTCCACGTTTTAATGTTGTCCAAACGCCAGTTCTGCGTGAGTGTGACCTATGGCTTTGCTATAAATGAATTGGTAGGTGACCCCGGTACTTATTCATAGTCTTCAACTGTATGATCAGCTATATTAGATTTTCTCTCTACGAGGCAGAAGCAAGTCACTACCCTTGTATTTTATTTTATGTAAGAGATGGGACTATTTTGCAACCCAGTTATTGGTTATTTATTTGGAAATTCAGGGTTGTCAGGGGAAGGGAAACCAACACTGAATGGGAGATCTCCAGATCTAGCGCGATATTATAATATTAACAATGTAAAAACTGTCATAAACACTAACATGCAACTAAGAATGAATAGTAAATACTAAGTCATCTTAAGCTAATCTACTGAATTATATTTATTACATTTAATGATAAATATAAATGTGCTATTTGAGGTAACCAGAAATTCAACCCTCCGTGGCGGGATTAAATGAAGAGAATCCCTGAAATGAAGATGGAATGTATAGTACTGCACATAGTCAAATCAATTGCCTCTTCTGCGGGCATTTATTTCAAAACGTAATAGAGAGCATTTGTGTGACCTTATTAACATTTGCGTAAAACTTCTGTAGCCGCCTGATCAGGTTTAAAAAATATAACATGTCAGTGTCACTTCAATTGTCTCCCAACGTGGAGTTTATTTCGTGTCTTTTCAAATGGCACCCAACGTAGAGATGGTTATTAGAAGGTTATAAGGGGCATTTTGGATACTTCAATAGAGGCCCACCGCGTGGCGTATACCATGTCACATCAAGTTGTTGGTTTTTAAAAAAAAGCCTAAGTTATTATAAATTATGTTTCCCTTAATACATATTTGAAGTTTCAATTTTTATAGGTTTTATGATTTAGGATTTATCTACACAGTTGGTCACTTGGTTTAAGGCGTTAAGTTCTCAACATATAAAAAATACCCCAAATGTGTACTGTACATACGTCCTAACATTTCCTTAAGCAAGCAAGCCGATGGAAAGTTTCAACTTTCTGTGAGCCACCCGAACCGGTGCTCAAGCGTTCTAAGACGTTAGGCAATCAAAGGTTTTTAAAAATAATTCTCAGGTTTCCTAAAATAACGTAAATAAGTATGCGATCTTTCATCCCTCTAAGTTTCTTGGTTTCGGAACTATTCGCACTGGTGGTCGTGTGGGCTAAGGCATTAAGCTCTGAATCAAATACCTTTTAATGGAGAAGTCATCTGTTTGTCTGAACACAAAAGTATCTTTGAAAGATAAAATCAAATAATGAATTTCCATACTAATGCGAATACGAAACAACAAACCAAACTGAACTAGTTTCTCTTTGGATTTAAGATTAAACTTTCTTCTGTAATTTATATTTGGATTTGAAGATGATATTTACTTTCTTTAGACCTTTCTGGGGAAGAACTATCGTGGTCCTAAAAAAAATTGAGCTCGAGATTTTTAATGTCGACACCTTAAATCGAAAAAATGGTTCTCGTGTTGCGGTTTCTCTGTGTGTCTGTATCACGGCCTAGAGCCAACATAATTTTGCTGATCGAGCTAAAACTTGGTATCTAGGTTTTTCATAGGGTTCCCCCAAGGGCGTTTTGTAATTAGATATCCAACTCTAAAGTTAAGGAACAATATAGAAAAAATATATTTTTTCCCAAATTCACTTTAACCATTTTGATTGTATTTGGCATCTAGGCATTGTTTAATAATACAAATAAAATGGCAGTACTTGTTTTCCCATGAAAATGACTTTAAGGGTACGTAAATCAGCAGAAATTTACAATTTTTGATCATATCTCTGCAACTATTTGATATACGAAATATACTCCATTCCACGGTAGGAATTACTCTCTGAAATGTCTTTTTTCTCTACCAATATCCTACTATATAATAGATTTCTGGTAGGGAAAAAGGCCTTTCAGAAGTCAATTCCTACCGTGAACAGACTTTAACTTATCGTTGTAATGCTCGTAGCATTTGGCTACAATCCTAAAATAATAGACTATGAAAAATGTATACAACTTACCCCGTTTCACCGACCCTGCATCTAGAACTACGAGTCGGGAAGAAAACATAAACACTACCGAGCATAAGCACGCCACGAGGAAAACTAGCTGCTGCTTTCAAGTTTCGATCGGCGACCACCAGAGCGCACCACACAAACATTGACAAACCAAAGAGCTTAAGATGCGAAGAGATGTTGTTCTTCCACGCTCTCGAAGCGTCGGGATGTTTGGAGTATTTGGTAGAGGTTTCTGTTGTCATGCGCATAACCCCCTTTGGTGATCCATATGTTTACCCCCACCTTTTATTCCATTCTCCAATGTTATCTGGGGGTTTGCCTGTATATATCCGGCTAGGATTGTAGCGTGTCAATCAGGTTGATTGATCACCTACAACGGAAAAATCTAACTATTTATCAATATTCGTGTAATTGGGTGC
>CABFOW010003708.1:42758-69198 GCA_902141385.1 Timema californicum | reverse complement strand
CCCATCCTCACTACACTCTTATAATGATGAATTGTGTTATTAAATTAACCTCCTTATACCCACCCATTGAATTAAATCATTACCCATCTGTTTTTAAATCGTGAATTTCAGAGTTTGTACAATTCATCTATAAGATTTATTAAGGCTATAAAACAAGATTACACTTCGAGATTTAAGAATAGAAAATTTTCAACTATTTTAGTCTCGAATTGAATATTTCCTCGGATCCTCGAATCTCAGATATCCGTGAAGATTTGAGAGTTTGGTTTCTGATAATAATAATTAATGTGTCTAAAACTACACTAATAATTTTATATCTCGTAGTTATTTATTAATATTGTAGGAACTATACGCGATTATGAAAAAAATAGCCCTGGTTTATATTATTATTATTATTATTATTATTATTAGCACCGTGTCTTACTACCTGTTCGGGTTATACGCACTTACGCTAACGTGTAATGGTAGGGTGATTGTGAAATTAAATGGAGGACCTACAGTTTAACGTGAAATCCGAACCACGGTGGAGGCATGGCATTCCTCACATTCACAAGCTGTGTTTAATACTCGTTTTGTCAGAGGTGAAGTAAGGGTTTCACAATCAGATAATTCTGTGCTGGAACCGAGAATGGAACCCTGGACCCCCCAACACATAAGTCTGACACCTTACCCCAAACCACCAGGCCATCTCCCTGGTGTATAACCATGGAAGTATGACAGGTGTATACATGAAATTATAAGCTTTAGGCTTTGACAGTTGCATAGTTGATAGAATAAATGGGGATATTTATCTTAATGTTTGGTATTCGAATACCTTTCTGGATAGCGTCACTGGAAAATCAGACTCAGAGTAGACTAGACAAAAGGAATGAACCCTTGGTGAGACAGAACACTTAATAATAATAATAATAATCCAATATAAAACAATAGAGTATTAATATTTATACATAATTTAAGACTTGTATCTTTTCGTTTTTTGCAATTAGTCTCACGCGCATTGAGGTTATGATTATGGTTTTTTTCCAGAGAATTAGCTAACTACCAAAATCACCATTCCAGACACGTATGAGGTAAAGAAAATGTTTTATATGTCAATTATGCCAAATATTAATGACTATATCTAGTATACTACCCGATTACTGGTGACAACATACAGCTAACACACAATTGGTAGTATCCATATATGATACAAATTTTTATTAATCTAGACCTATGTCTGGTGTATTTTACAAATGGAACATTATAATTGCTATTTTTTCACAGCAAGGCTTCCTTGTAGACAACTTTATGGGCCATTTCTCCATGAGCGGAGTTAAATAGATGTTTATAATTGCTTAATCTTGAGCACGTTACAGAGCGCTGGCCGTGAGGAAAATAGCTAGTACGTAGGCAAACACCAGCAGCTCGTAACGTGTGTCCTTGAGATTTATTTACTATAATTGAAAATCAGACGCAGATCGGAAACAGAGGGCTTTGAGACAAATGGGTAATTTTTCGGAATTAGGAGAATTTTCGGGCTGGATATCATTTTACCTGCGCCACGACCAGTTAGTGTTGTGGCTTTTATTAGGTTTCCCTGTAATGTCGTCTCTCAATAGGTGCATTTTATTACAAGGTTGGGGTGGAGGAGGGGGGTACAAGTTGCTCGATAACATTATAAGAGCACTTATTTTTAGTCTGATTATGTGTGCAGTAAGTCTAGGAACTGTCGAATATTCTAAAACAAAATTTGTAATCTTGACATAGTTAAAAAAAGTGTTCTTTGGAGTGTCGACTTAATTACTTGCATTTTCAATATAAAAATATTATTTAAATTATCTAAAATCAAGTCCAATTAAATTACGGTAGAAAACCGTTCGTGGATGATAAATGATTAGTATGCAATAAATGGCTTCCGAAGGGCTGACGTATCTTCCGAACTGATATTTAGTTATTTCATCGTGATCGTTTTGGGGAGCGAATGTAGCTTGAATGCTCCCCTTGATCACGTATTTACAAATATATTTTATGAACTGGACAGTGTTGCAACACTTTACATTTGTTTGCGTTACAAACGGGGTATCCCAGCGCAAATGATGTCAACTATTTGGCTGAGCCTGATCTTGTCTTCAAGCCACAAAAATTATGGGCCTAAGTCAAACTTTGTTTTTGTACTCCACTGAAGATATGTAGCACCTAACTGCCTTGAAAATCTTCCTTTAGGTAAGCAAGTCCATCAAAACTTATATTTCAAATTAAAGACTCTTGAAATCAAATTATGCTTATTGTAATAAGAAGGTTATGCAATAAATTTTCCATGGTCCAACTTTAATTATGCTGTGATCTACTATCCAGTATCAAAACGATCAGTGATCGCCCAAACTCTCCCATTGCCATTATCCATTCAAACAAATGTATTATATTTTACTGAGTCTATGGATAAGATAATAACGAATGATTGTTGCTTCCGCGAAACCTGAAAAGTTGGTTATAGATCAAAATATATTTGAAAGTGCATGCTTTCCTCCATCATTGGGTTGACGCCTGGGTCTACATTTCATTCACCATCTGTTGAATATCCGGCAAGTACTGGGTGAGGGAATCCTGAAGTCGTTCATCTGTCATGTAGGAATGTTGCTTACGCATAGTCATTTTTAGATATGAAAATGAATACTCACACAAATAAGTTTAACCAAAACATGAGTGTAGAATTTCACTGCGTCTTCTCAAAATGATAAATTATTGTCTATACACTAACTACAAAAATGCATTTTTTCCTGAGTGGGCCTTCGTAAAAATGTCATTTTTCAGAGTTAATATCTAATTTTCAAGAACATGTTTGTTCAATGAGTAATTTTGATTGATAGTGACTGAAACGTCTTTATTACACTAATCGGATTTGAAGTGAAAATGACATGTACTCTACAATCGATTCAATTTTTTGAAAGTCATCAAATGTCTTTTTGAACTCCTGAATAACTGAACCAATTTCGGCCACATATTTATTTGTTTAAAATACACAGTAAGGATTTTTTTTCCAGCTGGTCCTAGATTTTGGGTAAGCGATCAAGGGTTTATATTGTAACGTCAATCATTATTAGCTTAAATTTAGTTTCGTAAGATGAAACTATCTGTTGTTTAATGTTTGTGAAACCACGGGCCAGTACTACTATTACTACTACTATTACAACAACTACTACTAATACTAATAATAATATAATAATAACAACAAAATATAAATTATAAATAAAAAATAAAAGGGTGTCTTTTCTTATAGTATTTTGCACTTTCCTAAAACTAAAAATGGTGGTACAATTCCTTTAAATTCAGCCGTCTCAAACCCAAACACACAAGCGTAATTAGTACACATGCGTACATGAGAACTTTGTAGACATCAAATAAACTCTTATTATTTATGAAATGGTTTGATTTTACAAAATATATTTCTCTCCAAAATGAAGGTGAAAGTTCCCATAGGACTAAGTAACTTGCAATCAATTTTTTTACATTTAAAATAAATTAATGGAAAGAAGAAATTAGTAAATCTTCAACAAAAAATATCGCAGTTCTGAGATTAAGGCAAACGGCTAGAATCAAAAATCTAACCTTCCTCAAACAAACAAAGTTTTTATACAGTTTTATCACCGAAATCATTAAGGTGTTTGATAATGGTTTCAGTATGTTTGAAGTTTCATAGATGATAGTCATATAATTTTACTTTACATCCATTACTGACACTGTGGCATAGGTCAGTTTTTTATTCAAGATATATATTTTCCTCTAGAGGCTTGCTAAGCCTGTCATAACCTTGTAATCTATCTTAAGACTAGTACAGGCACAACATCAAGCTCCCGGCCGTTAGTTTATCAATGTGAAGGGGTAAAAACCTACCATTTACCTATTTTCAGCCATGCCAAGAATCGAACCCTGGATCTTTAGATCAGTAGGTAGACACGCTACCAACTGACCTAAGGAGTCGGATACATTCACTTAATGAATAAAGCAATGTGAAGATATTTAGCTTAAGTAGGCGGTGCCCTCAACTGATTAGTTCTGTGTCTGAGTAATATATGAACATAAAATGGCTTGTGGGTGAGAATGACCTAATTAAGAAGCGTGGTGAGTGTATTTATCCATTAGTATCCTCAAAATATGTGACCTTGGACCAAATGGTCGAGGAAAAATATCAGGGAGGAAAATTCAGATAAAAAAAAGATACCAAATAATTGGGTGTTGCCATCTAATGAGTCCAACTCTACATCCAGCAAAGTTATTATTCTCTTAAAGGGTTGTATAAAAAGGTAGCAAGGAAGATCAATATTAGGTATACAAGGTTCTTTAGTTTGTTTATTGATGATTACCTAAACAAAACATATTTATATATGGATTAGTAGTATATTTTATCAATATTTTAAAAAAAACATTCGAAGGCTAGGGTTATTGTATATATTTAATGGTATGCACCTTTCTTCTCATTTACACTAGTAGACAAATTCACTAAAATTATTGTATGATGAGGATTTAAATTATTATTATTATTATTATTATTATTAATATAGCTAAGTATTTATGCTAGGTTAATAATGGTTTAATTTAAGTCCATATGTAAAGATTTTTTTTTTCGCCATTCAAAATAGTTTTCTTCTATGAAATGTTACACACCATAAATTTTATTTTTATCTATTTTTATTCAAGAGATATGAGGGTGAGAAACTTCAATTTTTACGTTTTCTGAATCTAGTTTTAGGCCACACTTTTGGAAATAAAATTTTGAAAATTGAAATATTTTATCTTTAATACTATACCTATTTGATAAAGCTATAATTTTAGTGTAGGTATAAGCATACTCTATATAAATATACTTAAAGCATACTTAAAATCAACACAATTCAACAATTAGTTTTTAATACTAATTCATCTATAAATATTAAATATTAGTATTCATGCGATTTATAGATGTATATATTTAAGATTAAAAAAATATTCAGATTTAAATATGCAACGTTTTACTGAATAAATTGATTTACGTATGACATAAAAATATGCACCTGAAATTCCAAGTTGGCTCACGGGATCAAAACTTTGTAGAGAAGTGTAGCTTAGTTGACAAGAACGGGTGATAGCCCACCTCCACAGTTCGCGCAACACACCGGGCTACTCCAGCTGTATTATCACAATTAACCCAAATAATCTGCAGTCCATGCGAGATTTCTGTTTGAACAATCATTCACAAGTTGTTTCTTGAAATAGTTTAGCCTCATAATGTAGTGATATTGATATTTATACCACTGCCAGGGATATTTCAATATCTAAACATGTAATTTTTAGATTTGTGTTTTATTTGCGATCTCTGTGATCTATAAGAAACTATATATATATTATATATAATTATTAAAATAATAAAAAATGGTTCCTTCCATCACAACCTGGAAAACTTCAAGCTTTGAAACCGAGAATGAGCATATGTATTATATAGGCAGATAAGATTTATGTTTATTTTATATGTTAGGGGTTTCCAGAATCAGTAGCACAGAATATACAATCTAGTAAGCAATAAATGGCTGTAAGCGATCGCCCAAGGTTTCGACCCATTGCATATCAATAATGATGAGATAAATACTTAACATTTGAAAGCACTTTTTACAGCCACTGCATAAAGAATCTTTTTCATGAAAAAAAATTTGTAATTTAGGCAGTTTATAGCATTTTAATTTCTTAGATATTTGAATTAGTTTAGTCATTATAAATGCAGAAAAAGGTATTATTTTATATAACTTAAATTGGCGAAACCTATTACTCGGAATTCATTAATACGCATATGGAAAAAATAGTTTCAAGATCTTCAATTTAGTGAAAACTGCAATTAATACCTTCAATTAAATTATTTATTTTTTATGTATATTTATATTTTAATTAGAGGTAAGAATATTTATACTGTCAGTCTGACTTAGATCTTGGTTCATATGGATTCTTGGTTCATATGGAATTACCTACATGATACATTTTATTGATTAATTACATTTTAATTAACATTAAAATGATGTGATTATCTACTTTATAAATCATCTGGAAGGTTTTCTTCGAATTAGTTAGGCCTAGACTATAGGTAAATATAATGTGTAAAGTAGTAAAGTAAAAAACCCATGAAGTCAAGTGATTACAAATAAATTGATTACATTGTTCAAATGTTTGATAATTTTAGGAATATGGCAATTTCCCACGGTTAAATAGAATTAATGAATTCTAAGACATATACAACATCCAGGAGAAGGACGAGAACTGATCAAATATTAAATACTTCTCCCCTACCAGAAATCGAACCCAAAACCCTTTGCACTGTAGATCATCCCGCTAGCGACTGAGTTAACGTGTTGGGCTATCACATTTATAGCCTGTATTTTCTTACGTTCTCCCCCACAGCTGTAAAACTATTAATTGAGTTGCCTCTTGAAAATATGCTTGATATAAATATTATTTTTTTTGCCTTAAAAATTGTGTGAATGCAAGAATATACGTTTAATCTTGAAATTTTTCTAGCATTTTGTATGGCTTAAATTTTGAAAACTATTCTATTGGAATATTTAGAATTTCTCTGTTAATCCCACCTATGAGGGTATAATTAGGTCAAAACGTTTTAGTTCCTATATAAGTAGTCTATAATGATGATGTGACAATTTGTGAGATATCCTGTTGGGCTCCTAAACAATATAGAAAGGTATAGATTTAATTATTTATGTATTTTTAACTCACTAAGAGAGTAATTTTAAGCCCTGTATAGTCACACAGTGCGTCAAGTAAGGAATGTTCCAACCTCTTTGTCAAAGTATGAAAAATATGGTCTTTGATTCGCTCTACATGCACAAAAAAAGCAATAAAAAAGCGAAGCAAGTCAGAAATACAAAAACTATGGAGATCTTGGTCATACAACTTATTGCAAGCCATAAAACTCATATTAAAGAAAAGTATTTTTATAGGCCTCCCTTACTCCTAAGCTCCAAAATATTGGTTTCATGTACTTGGGCAGTTGTGAAATAATCGAAATATACCCGAGATCTTACCTCCCTCTTCCCCCACTCCCCTCAAGAGAACTCATAACTAGGTTACCCTAAAGTATTGACATCGCACCCTCCTTTTGTTTACTACTATTACTGTTATGATGTAGTAAGTAGTACCTTTGACCGCAAAGATATATTATTGGAAGTAAATGTCAATTATTACAACTCTGACTCTTATGAAAAAAACTAAGAAACTCTTTGACAATAAAAAATATTATTTCAAATCAATTTTACTAACAGGTCCCATAATAAATGTCCAAAAAAGTGATTAAAATATATATAGAATAACCTGAAATTCTAAAAAGTTGTTACAATTGTTTACTACTATTACTGTTATGATGTAGTAAGTAGTACCTTTGACCGCAAAGATACATTATTGGAAGTAAATGTCAATTATTACAACTCTGACTCTTATGAAAAAAACTAAGAAACTCTTTGACAATAAAACATATTATTTCAAATCAATTTTACTAACAGGTCCCAGAATAAATGTCCAAAAAAGTGATTAAAATATATATAGAATAACCTGAAATTCTAAAAAGTTGTTACAAATTTGCCAAAAAAACCAAACTAATAATTAACCAAAAAATCGAAATGAATGCACATGACTAAATCAAACACGTGCCTTTACAAATGGGAAATAAAATTAGCTATGCACTAAAGTATTTTAACAGCTAAACTTTTGCATTCTGGTAAATATAATATTGATTTACAAAAATTTACTTTTAAAAAATTCCCACCCTAACGCAACTTTTCACCGTTTAATTTCAGCGTATAATCTGTTATGTGGATTTTAAAAACATGACAAACAATTAGGATACATAGTAAATTTTCAACATTGTATTATCATTCCTACAACTTTTTGATTAAAAAGAATAGGTTTGAGTATTTATGCATTATAAAATATCGATATCATTTAAAAATATATTAATTTAACATAAGTGCCTCGATATTATTCATACCAGAATGGGCTACCGTGAAGCTGGCCCCTCTTCCACCAATGTAAACATATTATTTGTGGGATTACCAAAACGTAACAAACAAAAAATTTTACGGAACAATCCATAACAAAGATTGTAATCATAAAAACTTGAATTTTTCATAATGATAGACCAACCACGGACATAAATGACGGATATCCAGCCAGAAATGTAGTCGAAGAGAACTCTACTGAATGTATACTTCATTCACGGTAGGANCTCTACTGAATGTATACTTCATTCACGGTAGGAGTCTACCTCTGAAAGGTCTTTTTTCTTACCAATATCCTACTATATAATAGATTTCTGGTAGAGAAAAAAGTCCTTTCAGAGGTAAACTACTACCGTGAACGAACTATATTGCTCTATTTGCAAGCTAATCAACACATCCCAGCCCTTGCAACTCTGATGCTTCATCATTGACCAGCCAACGAAATTATCAAACCCTAAGTTCAAACAGTTGACTTACGGAGTATCAGCTTACATCTGTACCTCTGTGCCGACACAACAAGGTTGCTTGGCGTACACTAGCATAATAAAGCTGAAGTTATGTATCCAGGCGAAGCTCTATAGTTGCCAGTGGTAGTAATGCCCTTAAGAGATAGTTAAGCAGGGTATTTTACTAAAAGCTTACCTCCATTAGCACGATTGTAACACCACAATAATAAAAATATGTGTGATACGCTCAGTTTATCCTTCTTTGGTTCGGACCCAAAACTCCCCGTCAATTATGGCCTTATGTAATGCCAGTCTAACGCCTTTAACTCTATGTCCCTCTATATAGGCTTGGACTAGTCTTGTTTATGTTTTATTAAATGATAGAAAAGTAGTGGCTTTACTAAATAAATCAATTGTTTATTATTTATTACATCTAACAAAAGAGGCATCATCTTCTTAATCTAAGAGGTAGGGATTAAAAAACCTTCGTATGCATTTGTTAAATGAACTAAAATTCATCATTAGAGAGAATATTAAACTATATTTTGATGCTTTCACCCCAAATGCAAAGAGTTTTGTTTTAATTTCGAGTCAGAGTCAATTTGGACCAACATACTACAACTATATTTTTTAATTCTTGCGTTTTAATAGCAAGTCTATATTTTGATATTATTTTAATCAGTTATTTCTCTATTCATACATATTCGTTAATATGTATTAATAACGTAGGTTTGTTAGATATGAGAAAGGTTTAAATGTATAGGAAGTGTAAATACTTGCCTGTAGGGATAGTGGAAACATACGAAAATAAACTCTAGAAAAACAATAGTGCTTTTGGATTAATACTTTTAATATTATTATTATTAGCACCTTGTCTTACTACCCGTTCGGGTTATACGCACTTACGCTAATGTGTAATGGTAGGGTGATTGTGAGATGAAATGAAAGACCTACAGTTTAACGTGGAATCCTAACCACGGTGGAGGCCTGGCATTCCTCACATTCACAAGATGTCTTGTCAGAGGTGAAGGAAGGGTTTGGTAATCAGATAAACCTTTGCCGGGACCGAGGATTGAACCCAGCCGCTAGCATAGAAGTCTGACACCTTAACCCTAGACCGCCAGGTCACCCTTTTAATATTAATTTAGAACTATTATCTAATTTTAAAACTATTCTAAAATTATTATTGAATTTAATTGTATTTTAGAATTACTATACAATTTTAATCATACAATATATTAGCTATTGCATTATAATTGTATTTTAAAATCACAATTATATTCACAATAGTAAAAATAGAAACTACTAATGTATTCAGATTTAAATAAATAACTTTAATAGCTAACTGGTAAGATGAATACTATTCTAGTTTACTATTGATGTTGTAATAGTATGTTAGGTTAATATTACCCTTTGAATGGTATCCTAAGCTATTATTAATGTTTAAATAGTATTTCATAATTAGAATTAATTGACCAATCGTACAAAGAAAAACTACTAACATGGTCAATAGTAAATCAATCAATTTAATAATTTAGTACTAATTTTAATTTCAATTTAGGTAGGCCTTACGATTTAAATTTCGCTACTAAAATAAAAACCCTTGTAATTTGTCGATACTAATTCAAGATTTTTAATAGCCTAATATTAAATCAATAATGTTTGAGGAATACCTTAGAACTACCAAAAGTAAGGGAAATATTGGTATTTTCATGTAATTAAATAATTCTTATAGTTTACCATTAAGGTATTATGCTCAGTTTAATATATAAATTCCATTCATGCCCCCTATCTTAGGTTATGATATATCCAAGTGATAATTTTAACATAAAAATTTAAAAAATGTGGATACACACCAATATACCTATAAAAGGAGTTTTGATGCATTTGTAAGGGTGCGCAAACCTCAATATAAATATGGCAACATAGTATTGTCAACACTGCAAGATACATTTACTGTCTAACTTTTTAATTAGGAATCTACCAGTGCAATTGTTTATGTATTTTTGTAGTTGCCTTACGTTTAGAAATAAATAATTTCGAAAATTTAGAATATTGTGTTATTGTAAAAATAATTAAAAGAAAGAATCGTGAAGATTGTGTGAATAAATTAAGAGTGAAGAATTTTTTGTGTAATATCAAGATCTAGCCTTTCTATTTATTCTGGATCGACTCCGTCTCTATCACTTACAATAGGGTGGTCCAAAGTTTTTCATCCCGGAGGCTAAATCTGACAATAAATTTGCACTTCATACCAAAAAGGTATGTAATAATCTAATAAACTTAATATAGGACTTAAACCACGCTTAATAACTAATTATATTCAATACTTTAAAATACTTTCACATCCGCCACCGAGGGTTTCCCTTTAATTTTCCTCCCGGATATTGTGAGGGCCAAATTTTCAGTAAGCGTGGGCTGCATTTGGCCCGCGGGCTGCCAATTGGACCACACCAACTTATATTACATTAATTCCATAGTCCCACATTTTTCGTACAGACGCATACTTGGTAAGGATATTGAGTGGAGGGGGGAAGGTAGGGAACCAAATGGTTATTTTACTCTCCTATGGTAGTAAAATAAAGAACAAAAACTAGGTAACAGTTCCATTTTTCGATATAATATAAAACACAGGTAAATTATATAATGTTACTATCACCTTGCGCGTGTCTCTTGTTCATCCCTTACACCTGAACAGACTTTGACCTAAGAAAGAGGAATGAGTGTTCTATTGTTTAAAAAGGGCTACTTCCTTTTCTACAGTAGAAAAATGCCAATCTATTAAAAACCAGTCAGTTTGTGACAGTTGAAGTTAACGTTCATTATTAAGTTGTCTGTATTATACTTTCGGTTTATTTGTAATTTTAATAACTAACTGGTTATACATTTGTTTTTAATGCAACTATACTTTTGATAAACTAAGAAATTTATATTTCTATTATTGTTATACTTCATATAGTTCAAACTTTTTATAACTCAGTACTAATTTTGTGTTTAATGTTATTTGGTTGGTTGTGAGGTATATTTAGGCTAGTGTCAAAACAACGTGACAGAGAGATTTATTTTGATTTTTCAAAAATAAACTCCTAAGTCTCTCTGAAAATAGTTTGGATCCAACCGTGTTTTCATATATGAAAAATAAATTTTAAATGGTTATGATTAATGATTTATATAAAAGATAATATTATGATTTTAAGGTATTTTTAAGCCTAAAACTTTTATTAGCTAATTCAACATTTTGAACCTTAAAAATTAGAAGTCATAATTAGGTGCAAGGATATAAACTTATCATGATATATTGAGGAACATTTAAAAATTATCTATTGTTGTGAAACCTGTAAATTTCAAAAATAGTTTTATTAAAAGCCTTTGGAATCTTTCGTTTTAAATTGAATATATGATCTGACTCAATAAATGTTTATTAATAAATAGATTTGCATTCATTTTATATAAAAAAATATTTGATATGCCTATAAATATGCATAATTATCAGTGTCAGCGTGACTAGTTGTGTGGGTACATAGAGGAATGTATATGAAAGTCTATAAATTAGATGAGGTTTTTTTATAATATATACCTTATCTTTTTAATTTAATACTCTTAGATACGGTACTTATATAATGATTTTTAATGCAGTTTTATTTAAACACATTTTAATTTGGGGGTGATTTTTTTCTTAAGTTTTATCTGATCGTAGCTTACAATATCTACTCCTCCCCTCCCTCCCACCAATATTGAATTTCTAAAGTTATCCATCACTATATTTCAATAGTTTAAATTTATATCAACCTTGTTTTATTTTTAAATTGTAATTTTCAATAGCTGTTTGCAACAGCAAATATCTATGGTTTTATTTAATGTTATTTGTCCCAAATCTCCCAATGAAATTACACAATAGTTTTTAAAGTAGTTTTTATAATACATTTTCATAAGGGTACGCTCTAACGGAATTTGAAATCTCCCCTTTATTGTCAGTCTCGTATACTGAGAGATAGACTGATGCCTTAGACCTTGCGACTACCAAAACGAGTTGGCAAGGATATTAAAGGCTTAATTCAATAGAAATCAATGAGAGAGGTATTTTAAACAAAATACTGCAGAAGTCGTGGGGGCAAGGAATGGAACATTCTATCGAAAAATAATGTGTAGAAAATCTCCCCACGTACTTGGTAAGGATACAAAAACCAATATTCCCACCACTGGCAATCAGGTAATGTATATTTTAAGGGCAACATACTTTAGACCGTGCGACCATTGATTTGGATCCCAACTCTCTTTGTGGTTGAGTAAGTAAATGGTAAGCCTTTAATAAACTACAGTTATCACCGTGTAGTACTTGCTTCAGTGACCACATAGTCTATGGTGCTACTCTCACAGTGTATCAGACTGCCGATTACGAGAAGATCAAGGTTTGAATCTTGGTCGGGTATACTAAGGGTGGTTTTTCCAAAATGGTTTTGTACTCTCCCTCCACGTAGATTGGGTTAACTTCCTATGAATATAACCTTGCTAATCCCTAAAACTATTAGCGTTATTAGGCTAGTGCATAAGCATATAGCTCGAAATACTCTAAAGGCTAGTGATACACTGGTGATAAATAAATACACACAGTGTATAGTATGATTTTGTTAGGAATAACAGTAGACGTTAGTTACTAAAGTTAATAGAACACGTTTTATATATTCATACATTAAGTTATGCTATCTGCAGTTGTCAGCTTTGATAGATGTTATCAATACTTAAAGACTATCACAAATAATATAGGCCTGGTAGCATTTTATCAATGTTGGCCGCAAGTAAATATGTTTGAATTTTCTAAACTGTTCCTCCAACAAAAATCATGGTGGGTCAACCCACATAGGTGTTCTCTTCGTAGAAATAGCTGTGATTGAAATATATTTGACTGCTGGTGATGGAGAGGTCGATATTTGAATCTTGGACAGATGCTTTTCCGGGAATGGGGTTCCACATGTGGTATATAAGTTAGTTTTATCCCATCTCAATCCCACGCAAGGGGGGGGTGCATTCCCTCCACAGTAATCTTCCTCGTTGATACGCTTTAGATTAAGTCGTTGATAGCCCTGTGTTAAAATGTAACATTAAGTCGGAAGTGTAGGGGACGTGAGAAAAGGTCAGTTTATTGGCTCTTTTCTTAGAAAAAATTATATTTTGCGAAAAAAAATAAAAATGTTTCAGTACAAACATAGAGTTTAATTAATATTCTTCACAAGGTGACCTCAACATTTGTTGGATAACTGTTCTGAACATAGCGGCATTAGATGGATTTTTTTTAAATGAATTGAAAAGTTGTTATTAAATTATAGGACATTCTTGACAGATATTTAAGATATGTTAATGTCATCGTGTGAATAAAATTAAACTCTCAGTTTACACTGAAGTAATATATGATTTATTTGACAAAAAGAAAGTATTGATAAAAAATATGCAAACAAAATTACCTCTTCTCATGTCTCCTACGTCCCTACCTTAATAGTATGAATTGTGCTTAGTAAAGCTAGTGTCACAGTTTAGGTCATTTTACTCGCTATACATATGATCCAAATCCTAGAGGGGTAAATTAGGCATACTTTTATAATGTAATTTATCATTGTGTTTTTTCAAAACTATTGTCGTGGTAGTGTGGGTACCATTTAAAAAAACACCTCATAATCATTTCCCCTCTTATTAAGCTGTTAAAAACCTACATGGTAAACTTACTACTACTACTGGTAGTAGTAGTATTATTAATAACACCTCTACAACTTACAATAATATTGATATAATAAAAAATACACTTTAAATAATAAATTCTTGAACTAAGAACAGGTTCCTATTCGATTGAAAATGATATATTTTATAAATAATGAGTCAAATTTTATTGCTCTACTTTAAGGCCCGCGCTGGAAAAGTTGATTGGTTTTAGTTATAATAGCTTTCACCTGATGGCATTTTTTAAAGGTGTTACATTCGTTATGTTTGTTTTGTTTTATTTGGTACACCGCGTCCTAATAACCGTCCGGGACATTCACATTTCTACACTATAGGGGTACAGAGGAGGTAAATATATTTTAGAGAAAACTTCCTACAGTTTTCGGAGAGGGAGAGAAAATCATTAGAAGAAACTCCCTCCACACCCACTCAGGATTTGACCTGAAACATCCCAATGACCAGAAAATCAGCACAACCATGTTGGAAGTATTAACCACGTGCTCATAGATTCGGGCTACTAGATCCTACTTGGGTTAATATTTATTGTTGGTATTTGTGGTGTTCATGAAAGATGTATGTATTTTATCTTACAGTCAATAAAACTAAACTAACTAAACTAACGTGGTGCTAAAAAAAATAGCCTAAGGTAGACTAAAATAGAATAAAATTGTGTTAATAGGGCTCTTTCTAGTGTGTCTGTCCTCTTTAGTATTTTAGTATATGTTGTTGAGTTACATGCATTTTATTAATATCCCCCTATGCATGACAGGCTATTTTTATTAACTCTTACATATTTTATTCTACTCTTCATCTTTATAATTTCTATTTGCAACACTAGCACAGAGAGAGATATTTTAGAGGTGATGAATAAGATAAAAACTATTTTAGAAACACTGCACAAGTAGCTAAAGGTACTTCCTTATACATATTCAAATTATTAATTTTTAGACCGGTTAATGAAATGTTCATAAGTTATATGAAAGTGATTAGAGGTAAAACATGCTATTTACTGCTAATAGCTGGACATCTTTTGTCCCAACATTTTCGCCTTCCCTTGGCCTGGCAATAAAAGTAATTCCTAGAAATGCTTTATGGTTGTAACTGCTACACCCATACACCAACTTGTAGTGGCCTAAATAAAATAACTAGTTTCAAAGATTAAGTGCGCTTACATCAATAGTGGATTGAGTACTGTGTTTCATTATGCTTCAAAAGTGCGAAAGATGTAGACAGTTTTTGTAAAGTGTGTGGGGACTAATATAAAATTTTATTGCAAGACTATAGCCATATTAATTAAGAAATCATAATTATGAGTTCTACTTTAGGTGTAAAATAGGTACCAGAATATAACCTTGGGCTCCTTAAACTATACACATTGTTTGTAGAGGCTGTGCAGTATATTTGAGAGAATGGTTGAAAGCAGTGGTTCTCAAACAGGGTTTCGTGATAAAATCATGAGTAATGGCGATACAAACATTATTAATGCTTTTAAATATATATGATAAGCATTCGTAAACATCCATATCATTATCAGCATACCCAGCTTAACTAGGAAAATAAAATAAAATAACCTTTAATTCTAGCATTATTAAATTCTATAAAAAAATCAAAAAACTTATATTATAGTTGTAAAGGGATAGGGAATAAGACATGAAGGCATATAACTTTCTCAGTAGGCTTAGTAGCTTTTATAGCGTTCCATGTGATAAAAAAGGTTGAGAACCACTAGTTTAAAGGATCTTGGAAATCTTAGCCGCCTTATGTAACATTGGTCTGGCGAAAACTAATAGATTATTTGACAGATTGTTCGTTACTTCTGTATAGCTAAGCTATGTGGAATTTCCCTAAAATCTAGACATAGTACACAATATTCTTCATTACCTTCCACCCTAAAAGCAGTGTTTCACAGTCAATGCCTGCCAGTTCCTAAACCACCCGGGACATTGACAATTGCGGATGACAACGTTTGGGAAGATATGGTGGTCTTTATGAAATAGTATAAAACGATCGAGACTTTCAAACCTCTACATCAAATTAACCACGTCTTATCTCCTAGGGTGAGCTCAACTACTTATTAAGGGACTTGAACTTATCTAAGTGTCAAGCTGAATTTTTGCGATTACGATTACCAAGCTGGAACTTGCTGAAGAAAACTACAGATAATTCAAAATTTTGCTTCTGGCAAAAAAAAAAGCTCTGTATTTTGCTTCAGCTAGTGATTTGGTTTACTGGACAGATATTGAAATATTCATGGCTGCAGTAAAAAAAAATCACAATACCTATAAGTGGTGACTTTTCATCGATCCATCAATGTTTATTTTAAAAGCAGTTATTCACAATGGTAATAAACACTTCTTCATATAAATTAATTACGGATTTCACATAAAGAAAACTTTTGAAACATTAAAAATATGGTTGTCAAAATAAACTACAACAAATACTGTTGGAAAATTTGTGGTAGTTAAAAAGTAAAAGCAATTTTGTTAGGTGTGCAATTAGGATATACAAAGTATTGTTGATTTATTTTTGGTGAGTGGGATAGCTGAGCCAAGGACAAGCACTACTGAGTGAAACTTTGTAATAAACCTAAAATCTGGCCCCAGGGGAAAGTAAATGTTGTAAACGATCCTTTAGACGATGTTGAAAAAGTAGTTTTACCACTTCATATACAACTTGGGTTGGTAAAAAGCTTTGTCAAGTGCAATAAAGAAGGATAACCCTAGTGTCTTTATATCTGAAGAAGAATTTATTCAGTTTGAGTGAGGAAAAGAAAAACGAACGGATTTTTAGGTAAGAAAACTTAAAACAAATAAAAGATTTTTAGTCTACTCTGAAATAAGTTGAACCTAAAGATGTATCCAGCTATTTATTGGGAAAAACAACCCCAACCACTACCACGAAATCGTGGGAAAACACTTTCAGTCATATGAAACAATGGGGTGCAACATGTCACTAAAGGTTAAATTTTATTTTCACATTTTGATTTGTTATCACAAAATCTTAGTGAAGCTAGTGCGAATATGGATGTCGTTTTCGCCAAAAGATTGCTGTTATGGAAAAAAAGCACCAAAGAAAGTGAAGTGTTGACAGGCTGGCAGATTATTCCTGGAGAGTTATTAGGGATGTGCCTGAGACTATTTACTAATGGAACTTATTGGATACTTTAAAATTAAAGTTCATAGATTTTATAAAGTAATATTGGTTTTATTTGTGAATGAAAAATACTAGTTTCTGGAATTACGTATCTATTTATAAACAAGGGTAATAGAACTGTTCCGAGGACATATATGTGAATAACATAGAAAACAGTTCAAAAAATCTATTTCATACAAAAAAATTACAATGTAATATATTTAGGTTAATGATTTTAAGTTATAATTAATCTGAGTATCAACGTAACAAAATCAAATACATTTAGATGAGTAACTCTAACTGTTCATATTTCAACTCAAAATAAACATTAGCTTTTTATATCTCCACATAATTTACACTAATCACTCTATGTATGGACACTATTATGACAGAATTCCTAAACACTAAAAATGTTATTGAGGTCTCTAAAATTAAGTTATTGATATTTATATATGCCAAGGTGTGTTGAATAATAGATATTCCAATTTTTTTTTACCATTATCCATTCACAAGAACGTGTGTGAATTTCTTATAAATATTGTCTTACTTATGTTTGACCCATTAGTGCAATTAAATTGATAAAGACAGGAAAGGTTGTAAAACGAAATGCTAAAAATTATAAAAATAAGATAATGGAGGAATTTTTCATATCTGACAATATTTGAGTTTGCTTAGAAAAAAGTATTTAAGTATCTGTGGCATTGTTTTGGGTATTTAAGATTTTTATTGACCCTGATGCATATTGGAGGGTAATATCATTACCAACATGAAAGATATAGGATGTAATGAGGTGGATCAGATAGAACTAGCTCAAAATAGGGATAAGGTGCGTACTTATGTAGGCGCTGAAGAGTTTTTTCGAGCTATTAATTCCATAGAGTAAGTAAGTATGTAGGTGTTAACCTAAATTGATTAACAAAGAAATATTATTTAAAAGTGATGAGTGTTTTTAAAATAAACATATTCTGGTAAAAGTGTATTCAAGTCAGATTACACAACACTAATATAATTCATGATTTCTTACATTTTAAATAGTTTAACTTTTATTAATATAGTTTACTCTATTAATATATATATATATAATAAACCACTTGAGATAATTTTTTTCAGACTTTAGTTCCAAAAGTTGACAAAAAAAGGGCAGAAATAAATGGTTAGTTAGATTTCCTCAAATGTATTATAGGCAAATTTTGCTAATATAGCTACATACATACATACATTACACTATTTTTAGTGTAATTTTGTTGATACAAAATTCACTACGAAGCATTAAATATTATTATAATCTTAATCAACAATTTTCTAAACTAAATACAATGGAGATCAATGATCACTGATAAAATAAGTTACAAAGAACGCATTGTTTCCCATTCAAATTTCACGGCTAGGATAGTGACGTTACCGTGAACAAATCTGAGCTTGATTTAAAAATAAAAAATAGTAAGTTTCAAATTTGAAAATATAATCACTATGCACATGATTCAGTACATACTTCTGAAATTCCATCAATAATATGAATCATTAAAATAAAATCTCTAAAAGTGCCTACGCCACTGTAAAAATGCGGAATGGTCGATTTAATGTTGAGGATTCAATTGAAATACAGAACCTAAATTGACTTTATATTGGTTTCAAGAGTTACACATAAGTAGCAAATATTTAAGAGTAGCCAATATTTAATATAAGATTGGATTAATTTCATACCATGATAATCATATTTTGTAAAGGAGTATGGTGGCTCCTATGACCGTGTAGAGCGCTAGTCTTTGTTTACTCAAGTAAAGGGTGGTTAGACGTTTTCATAAACGAAGTTATTAATTAATTGTCACGGTTAAAACATGACATCAATTCGTCGTTATATTTAAGTTTAGTTTTTTTTATATATTCTACATTTTATGTCTTAGTTCTTATCACAAACTAGAGCAAATGGTTTCCACCCCTTTTTTACCATAGATTTTAATAGAAATATATAAATCATAACTTCCCTTGTTAAGACTTTGAAAATCTGTTGCGCTGACATGACGGCTGACAGAGGTGAGATGACAGTTAAACCATAGCTTATCTGCTAAAAACAATCAATCTTTCTTTCCCTTCCCTTAACCAACTTTTAACAAGTCTACCAAAACCACTTTTATTTTTTGCAGCAGTATTACATATGTATTTTAGTTTGTATTTACAACCTTTCTTAGGAGCCGTAATAGATAAACATATATAATTGCATTATAGGGTATGCAATAGAATCGTAAAATCAAAAATTTAATTGTACTCATATATGCTTGGGGAAAGAGTGCGTAACATTTAAGAAATACCACTTTAAAAACCAAGAGCCGGAATCCTAGCTGTGACCTTCCATGAAATCAACAAACAAATTAGATGAACTTGACGCTTCGTCCACATGCGCATCGATGCAGCGGTTTTTTTGTTGAATTTAAAGTAGATTTTCTAAATACCAAGCCAGCTAAAATTAACAACTTATAGAAATCAAATGAAAACTGAATACCCGCACTTAAATCTAGGTATTTGAATACTTAATAAAGCTTTGGCAATGTCTACCCATTGGCATCTTAATACCTATTTGGGCTACATGCAATTCACAATAACTAGTCAATTGACACTAGCAAATAAGCGTAAATTTTAAACAAATGCATCAAAAGTTAATGATTATAATAACAACACCAAAGTATCTGACCTAGAATGAAAACCAAAGTTATAGTTAGTGCATACTCTCACTGTTGGTAACGCGGTATACGCGGCCTGGCTCTATAAAGACTGGATTACCGCTGACGGAGAGGCCAATGATTTAATTCTGGCTGTGTTTACTAGTGGTGGCTTGACACTATCTTTGCCTTACACTTAGGTTAAGACTTTAGCCTTCTTAGTACTAAATACTATAAACATAATTTACTACATCAATAAAATTCAGAAGTAAAAAAAATGTAAATAACCTTTAGCATACTTTGATCATTCAGGCCCTGAGGCTTAAATCAGTGCCCCATAGGATTTTCCGCCAACCTACTTAACCACACATTTACAAAGATGAGCAGATGTATTTTTTTTCTTTATTTTTTTAAAATTAATTGAATTCACAAACTGTTAACATTATTTGACAAGTTTTAAAATATTCTTTCATGCAATAGCCCAATCGACAACATCTTAAATTTAAATCAATAACTTTTCTTTCCGAACAAACGGCGATGAAAAGTGTTAAAGATGAACGATTTAATAAAAGAAAAAGAGGGGTGGGGTAAGGGAATAAAAAAATCGGGTCAACCTCTTAAAGTAACTTTCAAAAGTAGTTTTTCCATCTGCCTGTTTGGAATCATCGGCAGATGTGGATATTCTCCTCGGCGCAAGATCAATGCTGTGGATATGTTTTCAATGGAGCCCGTGCCACTGACCCAAATTTGAGGCTTCCCCCCACCTCCCCTTGCTCAAATCTTAACCTGCCAGTGAGGGGGCAGGTGTGAAGGGTTTGATGGTAAAATTGTTCCCCATAACAAATATTAGAGTACAATCAAGTGTGAAAACTTAATAATTGGTGTTATAAAAAAATTCCCAATTAAAAAATGTACGTTTATTAATAGTAATAGTAGGTGTAACATAAAGGTAATAAATGGCTTAGTCTAGTAAATATGAGGGGAAAGGATTAGCTTTAGATATAATACACTGCATGAATATAAATAAATAACATAAAGAGATGGATCAAATTAGAAAAAACACACTTATTGCAGGAACTAAAAACATGTTACCAGAAAAAAACATCTATTTTTTATTTTGTTAAATACATTTTTCGGTTTTAATTATAAATGGTTTATTTTGCCGGTTTATAAATATCACAAACTTATCGCCGTGTCTTACTAATTGTTCAGGTTATACGCATATATGATAATTAACGTAATAGGGTAGGGATGAGGAATGATAGCATTTTATAGGCATTATACTCGAATTTGCGTGAAGGGAAAGTTGGCAATCTTTTGGGAAAATCACTCTCAGCTAGGTTTTAATGTATCTTTGGAGATGATTTTATTTGGTTCTTTTTAGCCGGTTGTTTTGGTTAAATTAATAATAATAATAATAATAATATTTATCACCGCGTCTTACTACCCGTTCGGTTTATACGCTTTAAGTACTAATTACTCTAATGGATTAAGAATTTGGAAGGTTGAAATAGAGGAAGTGAACCGGCATTTGTGTGGAGGGAGAGTGGAAAACCATTTAGGGAAAGCCACCCTCGGTTCACCCGATCGAGATTCGAACCTTGATCTCCCCGTCCTCAGCAGTCGAGCTCAACACGACATGCGCGTTAGCCGACTACGCCACCGATGCGGGTGTTTTGGTTAAGTTGAATTACTGTATATGCTAACTGATTTAACTCAATTAAATAGATACATTATTCGGGATTAAGTGAAGCTCGAACACTCCGATAACTGCTCTTTCACGGCTTCCACAACACGACTTTGAGGGTAGGAGTGCAGTGGCGCACGCATACATTAGAATATTTTCAGCCACACTCGGCTCCGTGCAGCTCGGTCGGCTTCGTATGCGTCTTGAGATTGTAATGAGATTGTTTTCCATGACAGTGATCACATGGTCTAACACGTAACTCTGATGATATACTGGATGGCCAGTGATGGGTGAATCGAATCCTTGGCGGGTGTACTGAGGGTGTTTTACCTTAAATTGTTTACCATTCTCCCTCCACACTAGTTTATGTATATTTACTCCATAATTAGAACATACTCATCCATATTTCATCATTATAATTAAAGCATGCATATAGCATGGCTTTAATTATATTGACAGTCAATTTAGTACCTTAGCAGGCATACAATATAATATATTCACTAAGCTAACGTACTGGACTTAATATTTATCCACACACTTATTTTGAAAAGTCATATTAGTTCTTTGTAGTGTTTTATTTGAAAACTACTTACCGAAAGTGTTAATACTTTCCAAAACATACAAAAATATAAAAAATATATTTGGAATACATTTATTGTTATGTCTGGACTCGATAGGTTCATGTCTCCATGGCTATGTGGTTATAGAAGCAAAAATAAAAGTTTTAGAGACAACAGTTTGATACTTAATAATGTCCAAGTTCTTAGCTGTGTCCTTTGTTTAGATAGTTTGTAAGTCATTTTGTCATGCTACGATTTAATTAAAGAGTACTCACTAAATACCCTTATATAGATACAATTATTATCAGTAGTTGAAATATATGTGTTAAATCATTATTTAACATTTTCAAAGATAAAAAAAGTATATCAACAAAAAATTACCTTTATGTTAGAGGACTAGAAAGATAATTTTTGTGTTTGTCCTTTAACCATACTTTATTTAGTATAGCTTAGTATCCTAATTGTCCTTTCTGGAATCCTTATGCTATATCAATAATTCGTACACATCCCGTATCCCTTAAAGGCCAATTAAAAGAGTAGTTATATATTTGTACAAGATTACCTTCTAAGTTTAATCATAAAATGCATCAAAGTGGAGCTTTATATATGCTTCACTTTATAACATAGAAACTAAGACGAAATAATTAAATATATTTCAGAATGTTTATTTTCCAGTTTTTTATTACGGTAAAACGGTTTCACTGATCTCTAATCAATTGTTTTCTAATGAATCTCCAGACTATCGAAGACACTATACGACGCCTGCTACGAGCTGTACTTACTACCTAATTTAGGTTATATTAGTGTGCTGAGTTGGTATCTTAATTAACCCTTATAACACATCATAGATTGAATGCAAATAACCAGCCAGTTCACTTTCATGTGTTAATTAATTGTGAGAGTTTAAGGAAATATTTAATTACTTATTTTCCCTGAAAACCCAAAACATTTCAAAACCTTAGATCATTCAGTAACATGTATCTCTATTNTATATATATTATTGTGCCCCATTTAGGGGATCTGAAATGAACAGAAAAAACAATTATTAATTCCCATATAAATTATTTTTTTAAGAACCCCAAGGGGTTGGGAAAAATGTATATATATATTCTACTATGATTTGTTTTTTGAAAAATGTTTGTAATTAGATATTAAGAAAGAGAAATAAAGTACTAGAGAAAGAAAGAAAGAGTAATTGCACCCGCATTTGAGTGAAGTGAGAGTGGGAAACCATTTAGGAAGAACTACCCTCAGCGCACCCTACCGGGTTCAAACCCCGCTATCCCCATCTTCGGCAGAGTAGCACCTCATACCGTGTGGCCATCACAGAGGTTTTTATTTAGAGAGTGCACCCACATTTATGTGTGTTGGGTACGGGAAGACTTCAGAGATATTATCTATCATATGCGAGAAATTAGCCCTAAGTTCCCACGGTGGAGATTCGAACCTTGATCCCAGTCACCTGTATTATTATTATTATTATTATTAGCACCGCGTCTTACTACCCGTTCGGGTTATACGCACTTACGCTAATGTGTAATGGTAGGGTGATTGTGAGATGAAATGAAGGACCTACAGTTTAACGTGGAATCCGAACCACGGTGGAGGCCTGGCATTCTTCACATTCACAAGATGTCTTGTCAGAGGTGAAGGAAGGGTTTGGTAATCAGATAAATCTGTGCCGGGACCGAGGATTGAACCCCGGCCGCCAGCATAGAAGTCTGACACCTTACCCCTAGACCACCAGGTCACCATCAGTCACCTGTAAATTCAGTATTTACGATCCTGATGCCTTTGACAACGTTACCTCCAGGCGCGTGACTCTTTTCATATAATTAATCACGGGTTTTCATTACGGGTAGTTATTTTTTACTAAATCGCTTTCCAGTAACTTATTCCCGAAATAAAAAATACAAATCACACTGTTACACTGTTAGATAACACAAGACAATAAGTTTTGATTGTAGAACGCCTTAAATTCGTAACCAATAGTAAAAAAAAATTTTTTTTTGGAAGAAATATTATTTGATGTCACGGTATAAACATAAATATCACTACCCCAATTCATGTAACATTTGAAAATTACAGTTAGGGGCACTTACATTCCGATACGTACCTTCAAAACGATAAACTGACACTGATTTGCTGTTTGCATATTAAACCCATGATACATTACATTCGACAGGCGGAGAGCGAATTAAATAATAACCACATTATATAATAATATATTTATTTGATTTAAAAATGAATGAAGTACTATCTCTTTCTGGGATTAGGAACTCGAAAGTTCATTTCCACACTCACCAAAGTAAGTCCCCTATACCCACCTTGAGCTAGTTCTATCCAGTCCACCTTCATTACACCCTATCCCTATCTTGAGCTAGTTCTATCCAGTCCACCTCATTACACCCTATCCCTATCTTAAGCTAGTTCTATCAATATTTACAATGAGTTTGTCCAAGCGAGTTTCAGCAACAATGATCATTTTAGACGAATATGATATTTTCAAGAAAACAGAAAATAATATATAGTTTAAATGAACCCCAAGTGAGTGTCGGTGGATTTTTCCCACGTGAGCTACACGAGTGAACCCTAAGCCTCATCCCGCCTTAACCCGTCAGAATAATCTGCACCGTGGACCTCCCACGGAGCCGAAACTTTACGGTACGCCTTTTAAAACGTGACCGGAAACTGACAGCTCGCGAACGGTTTAAAAAGGGAAGTCAACAATAGTTCCTCTGACTGACAGAATCAGAATCACAATTCCGTAGTGTGGACTCAATAATCTGGCTCATACTCCCCCATCCCACACTAACGCGCGAGCCGAGCCCCGCCGACAACCCAGACTAGTGACACCCCCCACTCCACCCCCCCGTACGAGTCTGGGTAGTTGTAAGCCGGACTCGTACACGTATGGCCCGCTTTATGCTACCCTCCCATCTACGTCTGGGTCTTCCCACCGGGGTTTGCCTGTCAATTCCCCGAACAAGGTTCTAACTTCTCCCATCAGCGCTGCGTGTCCCGCCCAGCGTTATCGGCGAGATTTGATAATCCTAACAATGTCTTGTGATGAGTACAGACTATGTAACTCATCAATGAGTCATCATTATATAACCTCCTCCACTCGCCAACAGCCTCATCCCCTTTTCGGACCAATTATCTTCCTAGGCACCTTGTTTTCGAACACCCTACATTTTTATGTTGTCATTTGAGAACATTTAAACAATGTATACAAATCACTAATTAACACCAACGGGAGGAGTACATTCTAAAACAATCAAACACTTTACGTAACACCCACGGCTTACAAAATTTTCCGTCCCTCCCCTCATCACCCCCTCCCGATAGGGACATCTCAAGCAGAGAAGTATTTTAATAACCCCGTGTGATAATGATATCTGGGACAATGCCACTTTCATTGGATGATAACCTCTCTGGGCTCTCGGGGTCTCAAAGGTTGATCACAAGCTGTAACAATTGTTTGTTTGGTCAAACCTATATCACCACATCCTATTCGAATATGGAATTACGTCGTGTAATGTTATCTGACGTTTTATAATGTATTGGTTTATAAAACTAATCGAAACTTGTTGACGACGGGCTCGAAACAGAAATCAAATCTCCCGGAACTATTGCTGCATTCTTTATCGGCACGGGATGAACCATAGATTCACACGGATCGTTAAGAAAATACCGGGTAATTATTGATTTTACATCATTACAGGTTTCAAGCGGCCCAGGACGACAAACGTGACGGTCTGTTGGCTAATTAGAAGCGGTTTACATCTTAACTTGATGCACCTCAGCACTTTAAGCGCTATCACACCTACAGTAGCCCCATGGCTTCTTTGGTGCTGACTGACAGCTCAACATTTAGGTAAATACTTAAATTTTGACCGTCAGAAGTGACAGCTGCTAAACACATGTTTTTGAAGAGCATATGGTTCAGCGTAGGGATACATAATTTGGTCTGGTAACTTTTCAAAGCTTTTGGCTGTCAGCTGTGAACTGTCGGTCAGCACCAAAGAAGCCATGGGGTTACTGTAGAAGGCATAAAACGAGTAGTTCAGCTTTAGAGACCCCTTGTTTATCTAATACTGACACTTCTCATATTTAGTTGACGAGTGTTAGACCTCTATTATTCACTCTTGGACAGCATTGATTTGCATTTCAAAATAAACTTTGTTCTGGGGGGAAGGTCATTAATTTTGTACTTAAGAGTTGCTCTCTCCTCCCCTTCCCC